>VNKC01000870.1:0-55393 GCA_008042775.1 Drosophila pectinifera
AGAGTCTAAAATGTGCTCAAACGAAAGGTCTAAACAAAATCGATGCAAGTGTTTGTGTATGGCTATTGTAGGTTTACTTTTAGTAGACACTGTAGTACGTTGAACTGTTGCTTGGTTTTATTACTATTAGAGCTGCTTTGCCACCTGATTTGTAGCTAGTATCTATACTTCACGAAGGAATATTACGGAGAGAAATGCTAGGGGCTTATTTTCGCTAAAGTAAACTAATTTCAGGACTTCTCGTGTATTTGTTTGGGTAAGGATTCTCAATTAAGCGACCTACAATGTTTTGTTTCCGGTGTTAAGAGTTAAGAGTTTCAAACGAGGCTAAGTTAAGGTTAAGGTCAGAGCATCAATTCAAATTCAGTTCGGAAACAAGTCAGCGAATCGCGGCAGCTCTAATACGTTTACTGTTGTGATATTTGCAATATTTCTTTTGTTTTTGTTTATCGTTTAATTCTATTTTAAATATGCTGTACGTAGTGGAGGAAAAAACACTTAAAATGTTTCGTTTGAACGAGCTTCTTGACTACCGCCGCAAGGCTCTCCTTCGTTTGGCTCTACGGTTTGACTATTTTCGCTTAGTTTGGCTTGTGTGTCGGAGTGTGTAATTCATTTTAAATTTCATTTAAAATAGGAACAACCCGCGCGCGCCTGGCACCGCTTGGGTCTCGAACCTAAGGGCCACGTCCGCCGCCTACTGCTGCTGGACGAGCAGCTGCTCCACCTGGTCGGCGGTGCGCAGTAGGAAGGCGGCGCTCTCGCGGTACGCAGATATCACCTGCCGGGCCGCGGTCACCTCGTTGGCGCTCAGCTTGTGTGGCAGGATGGGTGGCGCCCGGGCGGACTGGGCATCCAGCCCGCCGCTGCCGGCGCCCACGAGCAGCTGCTGCTGCTGCTGTTGCTGCTGCTGTTGCTGTTGCTGCTGCTGCTGCTGCTGTTGTTGCTGCAGCTGCTGCAGCTGCTGGGTGGCGGTCACCAGGGCGTTGTTATTGTTCACGCTGCTCAGGCTGGCCAAGTTGGCGGCGCTCAGCTGCGAGTTGATGTTGCCTGCTGCGGAGTTGCTGCTGTTGTTGCTGACCAGGTTGCCGCCCAGGCCGCCAGTCAGGCTGGTCGGCTTCATCGAGAGATCGGTGGGCGTAACTGAAAGACACCAAAGGAAGATTACAATCGTGTTCTTTGGGAAACTATTTAATACTCACCATTTCCTAGGCCAGCCACCCCCGGAAAGTAGCCGGGATAGCTGGGCGCCCGGCCTGCGGAAACTGCCGCCGCCGCTGCCGCTGCTGCTGCCACGAAGGGCGAGGCCGTCGACGGTGAGCTGAAGTCCGTGGTGTAGGGACTGCTGGCCGGCAGACCGGCTCCGTTCGAGGCCCCGGCTCCGTTGGCCAGGGTTAGGCCGGTGACACTGGCGCCGCCGCTCACGCTGGCGTTCGAGCTGAGGGCAAGCGGGGAGCTGCGCGCCGAACTCATGCCACCGCCGCCCCCACCTGCAACGCCCCCGCTGGTGCTGCCGCCGCCTCCGCTGCCGATGCCGCCCACAGTGCCCACCGCCCCGAAGGGCAGTCCGTCCGCGTGCTCTGAGTTGGGTGTGGATCGGGCAAAGCCGACGGCACTGACGAACGGCAGAGCGGCGGCGGCCACGCTGGTCAGGCCGGCGGCATCCGTGGATCCGCCCACGCCACCACAGGTGACCGTGGCGTTTCCGGCGGAGGTGGTGCTGGTGCCGCCGGCTCCAGAGCTGGTGGCCGCCACTACGGCGGCGGCCGCCGCTGCCGCTGCGGCTGCTGCCACTGCGCTGCCCGGCGCCGGAACTGCGTGGGTGATGGGCTCCAGGCCAATGCGCATCCGCTTGGCGTTCATCGACTCGTTCTCGCAGGCGATGGCCAGGATCTGCTCCGCCTGCACGGACGTGAGGTGGGCGGGCGTGGGTCGGGTCTGCAACGGAAACAAACAGTAGTGAGATCATTGAATTATCCTGCACAATAGTGGGAAAAAAGCGGAGGCTTAGCCCAATAATAATAATCAAGGATTAATTTCTAGGGATTTCCAGGCCGGATGCAGTACGACTCCATAGTTCATCTCGAGCCCACACTCACCGTGTTCTCCCAGCCGTCGCGGGTTTTCTTGTTGCGCCTGCACGACTTGAGATAGGTGCGGATGCGTTTGCGGGATCGGTCACTGAACTCGGGGAACTGCCGGGCGCACGAGTCGATGATGGCCTGGATCTTCTCCTTGGGCTGCTTGGAGATGGGGATGATGCGGTCCAGGTTCTCGTCGACGAAGAGACGCACGAACATCTGGAAGCGAGGGAGGGGAGAGTTGGTAACCCGACTCGTAACCGTGACCAGGATCTCTGGCGAATCTTTGGCAACGCTTGGCTTTACATTCGCCGCTCACTCACAGCTCTCGCTTTACTCACATTGAAGGCCTTGAGCCGCTCGGGATCGTGGGTGGTGGCCAGCTTCTCGTCCAGCTTGTCGTCGGAGTCGTCCTCGGACACCTCGTCCTCCTCCTTCTGGCCCGACGAGTTCGTCTCGTCCTGCGTCTCCATCGGTGAGTGGGCGTCCTGCCGCGGCACCGGGGACAGCGAGTTGTCCATCTTGACGCTGGCCGCAGCAGCTGCCGCGGCGTTCTGGGCCAGAGCGTTCTGGTACTGCGCCCACAGGCCGCCCACCACGCTCAGGTCCGGACCCTCGGTCCCGTTCCGGACCGCCGTCGAGTTCTGGTAGTTCCAGGCCAGCAGCATCAGCTTCAGCTTGTCGGCGTCCTTCATGAGGCCGGCGTAGGCCTCCGACTCACTGGCTCCGCCGCCGCCCAGGCCGCTGACCACTTCGCCCAGGAGACCCCCCGCGCCAACGACGCCGCTACCGCCGCCTCCTGTGGCAGACCCGCCTCCTCCTCCTGCGCCGCCGACCACGCCCACACCGACCAGGCCGGTGGAGGTGTCGGTGCTCACGACCGGTGTTGCCGGAATGGTTTCCTGTGAACAAATGAGGCGAAGAATAAATATAAGTAAATAACAATATAGATATATATTTAACTTATTCGTAAAAGGTAAACCGTATTATTTGTATTTGAGTATTTACAGTATACGATTATATTACAAAATGACTCCAAGTTAATTACTTCCTTTATAACAGACTTGACTAGAAGCTTGCAACGAAGGTAAATAAGGCATTTCTCCATCGGACACTCAAATCAAATAATGTATAAAGAAGATGTTTATAATTTTAGGAAAATATATTCTTGAAATACAAGAAAATCATTTTATGTTCAAAAATGTAGAGTGGCTTGGTGTAATTTCATAGAAATTCACTTAAATCTTATTAAGTGTTTATAACTAAATTTTATCTGTAAATTAAATAAATTAATAAAGTTAAAAAGCATGTTTATAAAGGGTACATAGCAATGATATGATGTGATATATAATAGGATATGTAAAAAATACATTTGTGCTGACGTGCATAAAAATTATGAGTGAAAACGGATGATAAACATGGAACTTATTAAATTTAAAGTTTCTGTGTATACTGAACTTCTGCAACATCTACACTTGTGTTGGCAACACCAATGGGTGATGCTCAATGCCTATGTGCCTATCAACATTGTCTTCATTTCAACAACATTTCAACAATTTCTTTTTTCGTATATATAAGCATAATAAGACAAGTGAATTAGCCATGTCCAAGTGTCCCTTACTGTCCGTAACACTCTACTGTGGCTTTCCTACTGGTTTTAATAGAAATATAGGGACGGTACGGTAAAGTTCTGCTTCAAAGTAGTTGGCTTCTATAAATACGGATTAAATATTCAGGTTCATGACGATATAGATTCATTCTAATGTGGGAGTGAATGTACAATTTCTTTGGACTTAAGAATATTTAGCGTAAGCGGGCCTTCGTAGTATCGATGTGCAGTGGTTTCCCCTTTATATGTTTTTGGGGTCAATAAGAGAGCTTGGCGGAGACCGCAAAAAGTTTCGGGACTCCGTTCGATATGCCAAATCCCAATGATTAGAGTACAACCAGTTGGAAGTTCGTTAGACCATTCAAAAAAATGCAGGAAAGACGCAACGTCAAAGAATGCTCCCCAAGTCCCAGCAAGAGATTCAAGGGGAAAGTTTTCCCGACTTTCATCTTCAGGCCAGGTCCAGTTCACCCTCAATCTGCTCCTTTTTCCTTGCTGTCCATTCTTGGGGTTGCCTTTTTTCACAGTCCGCCTTTTGTGCACTGGAAATTAGTCTACTTGGGTGCCGGGTTCCCTTCCTGCCATTTGCGGCCAACATGGCTCTAATGAAACATTTCGCCCAAGACGTTGGGCGTCCGGCACACAAGCTTTTTTCCTACGCTCTCCTTTGGTTTTGCGGTTGAAGGACACTCCCAAGGTGGGGTGGACTGGGCTCTGAGATTGGGGACGGAAAGTGGGACTGGGACTGGGACTGGGGCTGGCAGCACAAATAAAGCTGTGTTCCGTGTGGATGGCCATCGAGATTGAGGCTTCCTCATTTTCCCTTTAAACGTGGAAGGACTCCGAGCCTTAATTAACATTAATTTGCTGGATCTCTGGGACACATGGCTGGGTAACTCCAGGGAATGATATCTGACGTGGTTCGAGGAATACTGTGTTGAGCGAAGTAGCAACTCGGAGCTGTGACTGCTATCTAATAGCTGGGCCCTGATCTCTAAAGCTGGCTGTACCTGCCTTATTCATAAGTTAATTACCATGAGACATTTTTTCATAGAGCCGGCCGTAGGCCCCATTCAACTTCATTTCCCTTTTCGGCTCTCCTGTGGAGTTTGAACAAATATTTTCGGGACTATTGCCAGAAAGTGAAACAAATATTTGCTTTATTGCTTACGGCCTCCCTTTGCCCACATTGCGGGTGCACACACATATGTATATCATTCCGTTCGATACCCACACACGCCCCCTCCCAAGCACATCGTGTGCAATTTCTTTTAATTTCTTCAGCACGATTGCGTAGTTGGGTTTCGAATTTGAATTCTCATTAGACTAAGTTGTCAGGCCACAGCTCGAGACCGACTCGAGACTGACAGTTCGCCCCGGCCCCTCAAGTCAGCCCTTGCTGAGCCCGTCTCAAGCATCCACTCGCACCTCCCCCGAAAACCGATGTCGTAACCACAAAAACTTTGGAGCTACCCCAAGCCCCGGCACACACACACACGCGCCCAGGGAGCGATGGAGAGGGACTGAGACAAAAACTAATGCATATGTTTAGGCATTTTAATTTATATACGACACACACACTCGAGGAAAGGAACTTCTAAGAAAGCGCACACACACCGGCCCCACACCACACACCCCACACTAGTCGCTCTCCGAATCCAGAGCCCCAACCGCCTTCGTCGTTGATAAAAGCAACTTCCATTTCATTTAAACTACAATTTCCTTGACAGTGCACAGAGGCAACCCCTTGGCAGGGATGTTGCTCGCTCTGGGTCTGGGGGACTTGGACCTGGAGTGGGACTGAGGCTGGGGCTGGGACTGGGACCCAGGACCTGGCAACCCTTTCACGCACTTATGAGCTAAACACAAATTTTCTTAGCTGCCTTCTAGGCGCAGCGCCTGCCTCTGTCTGGAGAAATATGTCATCGGCAGTTGGCGACGGGGAGAGGGCAGCTTCCTGAATGGGTGGTAATTCATTATGCGTGTGCTTAGAGGTTGCCGGCATTATAGTGGTAGTGGTGGCAATGGTGCTAGTGGTGTGCTCCAGACACAGACACAGACACCGACACAGACACAGACTCCGACACAGACGGAGGCGAAGTCAAAGTCTGCTTTTAGGCTGGCAGGCGGCAGCAGCAGCACATGTTTATCCTCCACCCCGTCACCTCGTCGGGCTGTTAGTTTTGGGAACTGGCTTCGGCATCGAACTCCGAGCACATCGCCCCCCAGCTCTGCCTTGCGGGCAAGGACTTTGCCCGTAAGATGCCAAAAGCCCGCATATTTCTGATATTTCGAGGAGCTTCCTGTTTCCCCGGCCCCAGCCCCAGCCAAGGCCCACAGCCGAAAAAGGGCTACAATTTGTGTGAGACTTCAAAAGCAACTTTCCCAGCCAGCAGACGAGACGAGGAATGGAAATAAATGCTAGGATTTATGGCCCTCCTCCGAATTTCCAGTGCGTGTGCTTCTCTGGCTGGCAGGTGTTACTCATACGCCTGGTGGGCTGCTGTCAGGCCCAAAACAAATTACTTGCCGGGCGGGGACAGCCCCTCATCTTTGGCAAAGTCAAGGTTGCCCCGGATGAGCCCCTTAGCCAAAGTCTTGAGCCGGGTCCTACCCCCGACCGAGGACTCCCGACGGAGTTGTTCCCTTCCGTCGGGGGCTGGGACTCCGAAAAATGTTGCAAGTTCCCAGACCCAAGTCCAGTTACTTCCCTTTCCTGTCCCCTTTCCTGTTTCGTTTTAATTAATGGAAAATTGTGTGTTTCTTCTTATTCATGTGGCTGGTCCTTCAATGGCCAAGGATACGGCAAATTGGCAACCCTTTCGACTCTGCTGGCAAAAGAAATTGAACGTCTTTCAGTGCTCCACCTGAACAGAGACTTGGTTAGAAATTTGTCTCGTGATTTGGGAATGGAGGAAGACTGCTGGGCAAGCATTGGCAGCTCACACTGTACCGCTCCCCGTGGCTTCCAATAACTAGTACCTATTCCAGCCTTCCCGTCAAGGGACCTGTATTTGTGCTAAATACCCAACTGCAACCCTCGAATGCATTCAATGCATGTGCGGCCATATATGCATATACCTATATATATACGCATATGTAAAAACCCGAAAAAAACGAAAAACTTTCACAATAAAATAATATCTACGCTGGTCAAGGCAATTACAAAAAATAAAAAACGTGGAAGCTGCAGTTTACGTGACGGGAGGCAGGGCAGCAATAAAAAATATAAGCCGGGAATATAGAAAAAATCAGGAGTTGGTACGGGTACGGGTACGGGGCGAGGGGCCACTTTCAAATTAGTTAGTCACGGTTTTAGTCGGGCGGGGCGGGGGTGTAGACCCCACAACAAATACCCTGTCGCATATATGAAATATTGAAAGCGATATACATAAGTGATATGTATGCATTTACATAGGTTGCATGTGACTCCGATATTTGTGTAGCCCGGCAAGTTATTTATTTGTTCGAGGCCCAAACAGGCGACAAAGGGCGTGTGATGTATCAGGTAATAACCGGCTTAGTCTGATAGTCCAAAATGGAGATTATGGCAGGGTAAGCTGTGCGCAGGCTTTACACAGCCGAAGGATAATTAAAAGGCCGTTGACAGCTATTAGTATTTTGATTCGGAATCACAAGTCTTCGGCTGATCGTAAACACCTAAAGAAAGGCTTTGATCTTTCGATCCCGTCTTCAGAGCGCATCCCGCATAATTAACCCTAATACTTCCGAATCCCCGATCTGACCCTAATCCATTTGCATTATTCTGCCAGAGGGTCCAGCCTATTGTTCTCGAATCATTTGCATAAATTGCATCTGAATGTCGGCATGGCAACGCCTGGCACTCATACGCTCCGTGGGCGCCATTATAAAATTTTGCGTTTCCGCTGAAATTTCTATTTATTTTATTTTTTCAGCCACACGCACAAAGGCCCAGGGAGGTGCAGGGCGGAGCCAAAGCGAGGTGAAACTGTTGTGCTGCTAAAAAGCGAGTGCAGCTGCAGGTAAAAAGGGGATGAGTGCCCTGCTGCTGGTGGCGGGATTATACATATTTTAATGCTTTGCACTTCCAAAGAGAAATAAACAAACAACAGTTGCAATAAAAACTGTAGTTGCAGAAAGGGACTGATTTCGAGCTAGTCAAGGCTAGAATTCTCTACAACCTATAAATAAAAGGGAAGACAAACATTTACAGAAAATGGTATTCTCAAAATTCATATGCCAGGAAATATTACAATACTTTTCCTAATTAAAGAGAAAACCGCTCATCTTCATTTATCAGTTCTAATGCAGTTTGTCATCGAACCCTCACATGCTGACTTGCCAGAGAAGTATGCACTCAATAATATCTAATGAAAATTAATTATAATTAAGTATGATCGGTATATAACTATATACCAAAAGAATATTCAATTATACAGACTATACAGAATAACAATGCGTCACTAAATCTTAGTCTAATCAATTTATAAATGTGAAAGAATTGGCTAGACTTTCTTTATCCAGAATTGCTCGAAATCTTTTCTAATCATCGACAGAATTGACCCAGCAGTGATGCCACACATAAGAGCATCGTGCATTGCATTGTGCAGCGGGCGAGGTAGGTTGGAGTGGCACGAGCCTCGGTGAGCTATTGGAGGTGGGCTCTACCCTTCAGCCCAGCCGCGGGCTGTTCCTGGCTCCACCCCCGCATGTTTGACTGCATTGATGATGTTTTGCCTTCCACCCATCGGTGGGCAAGTTATTTAGCAAATAAGAAGAACTGGAAAAGTGGAGAGTCCTCCCCTCTGTGCACTTGATTTGTTTTTTTTTGAGTTTCCGCTGCCGGCCACAAAACGGGTCAAAGTTACTCACATCGGATCGCTTTTTGCTACTCGCTTTCGGGGGGCGTGTAATCGCCGTGCTTGTTACATATATTTGGGGGGCACTGTAAGTAACGGTACATGCCACTCAAACGCAAAGCAACAAGGCTTTTATGCAGCACGCGAGCATTATTTGCCCGAGCCATAAAGTATGCTACATTGGGCTGACCACTAAGAGGCTAGGCCCTTAAAAGGCAGGAGGAGGGAGGTGCGAGAGTGGATTTAGAAGAAGGGGGAGCCCCTTTGGGTCTGACTAGTGATTAGTAAGACATGGACAGTGAGAGACAAGGGGTTACCGTTCTGAAAATTAGATTAGGTGACACGAAAGCCAATCGGAGTTACCAATCATACTTTTGAGAGTATACTCATACTCATACTCATACTATAGTTTGTTTATAAATCAAGTGGATAAATCCAGTGACAAAAACACATTGGTTACTATAACTTTGAACGAGGAACTCGCTTTTGGAACTGAAACTGCTTAGAAAGTGATGAAAAGGGAGAATAATCGCCCATCGATTATAATTTTCAAATATCAAAATATATCCGAGGCATCCGGGCTTTAAGCTTTATGTCGTGTCTAAAAGTATGCAATAAAATGTTAGAGGCACCAGGATCAGTTCAAATTTTGTAAGATGACACATTCTGTAGCATAGTTTTGGGCACCTTTTAAAGTGATTTCAAAACTCTATAGATTTCTGTGGGACTTCATCTTAGGTGAAACAATTTCGAGCTAAAATTACTTTTCAGGTTCGAAAACTTTTAAAAGTCTTTTAGTGAGCATTGTAATTAATGATTATATGAAAGTTGAGCCATTGTAGTAAATGAGTATATGAAAGTTGAGCCAATGTAATAAATTAATATATGAAAGATGAGCGTTAACAGGTAATAATGGATAACCCGTCTTAACTCCTCATAATACAGATAATATTTAACCGGATATATGCATAACTATACAAAATTCGTATGCCTTATTGATTAGACTTAAAATTGTAAACTCAAATAAAAGAACAAAAGAAATTAATCACTCGCTTTCCCTTAGTGCCTGTGCGCTTATTGTGTTTCCTTTGCGCAGACTCTTTTTATTCTTCAATAATATAGTCAAATTTGGCGCTCTCCCCGCACTCCCCTGCAGCTCATCACTTGTAATTTGTCCCACCTCGCTATATATCGTTTTTTACACGCCCCCAACCGCCGCCTCGTGTTCCGAAATTGAAACATAATATTGTCAGACATTGATGCCCGCTTCCTTCGGCGACCGCAGCCGCACATGCTCCTCGCGCCTTCTCGCTCGCCGTCTCGCTCGCCGCCTCGTGCTCCGTCTCTTTCGCCCGCCACTTAACCACAGCGGCCCTGCCTATTTTCCCACATTGCCACCAGGCCAGAGCCCGTGCTCCCCCATCCCCCAGTGCCCGCCGATCCGATCTGCCGCAGAGGTGCGTAAATAAAGTACAAAAAACAACGCCTACAAGTATGTAAAGAATACCCCGCATATGGTCAGGGATGCCCCATATGGACCAGTTAACCGAACGCGACGCGGAGCGAGGCGGCGGAGAGGCTCTTCTTCGGGCAGCCGGGTGAGTTTTTTAACGCTTTTTGCACTTGCCATTTGTGAAACGGCCTTCCCAACTTTTTCCCTTATTTTTATTCCCATTTACAACAACAATAACAACAATAAGGCGCCCGGAACGGGGGGAGGAGTGGGCCACATCCTGCTTATCAGTGATTGCAGGCTGCGTGCGTGATGCGTGAGAGCAAAAGGGAGGAGAGTACAGAGTCACAAATGGCAATTGGTGCGCACACATTTTTAAAGGCGGAGCTTTTTTGGTCCTTTTTTCGCTGCAGCCGCTCTGCTCACTCACACGCACGCACTCGGCTCTCACTGGACGGCAGGCGGTAGGCGGTAGGCTCCGCTGCATCTGTGTCTGTGTCTGTGTCTGTGCTGGCGTGTAAAAATATTACGCACACAAAAATATATGCACATATAAATGGGGAAAAAAAGAGGTCCACCCGACGACCGCCGAGCGACGGAGCGATGGAGCGATGAAGCGATGCAGAGATGGAGCGATGCAGCGAGTGCAGCAGCACAAAAAAGCAGGAGGTTGCAGCTGGGGGCATTATTATCAATGAGGAGGCACCCCCACAGCGGGGCGGGGGGGCTGCGAAAAAACGCAGGCCCACATACAAGGAAATCTACTTACTCATCTGCCGGGCTCAGCCTGACCAGGCCAGACATCACAATTAATGCGCACCACGCAAATGCACGCACACTGGCCCTGCCGTAGGTTCGCAGGGTTGTTGCCCAGTTAATGCCACCCACTGCCACCCACTGCCACCCTCTGCCACCCGCCCCGGCCACCTCTGCCCCACACAGCAGCCCTGCCACACTCGCAATAATTTCTACACCCCTTAGTACGGACGGCAAACAAAAATTGCATTTTATTTTTGGTTTTTGCGCCTCGTGGCGGACGCATTCCAGTCCTTTTTTCCTTTTTCCCATTTTTCCTACCCCCACAGCTCACAGCCCCCGCCCTCGCACCTCTGCCGCACGCATGACGAGCCCGTTAGTCAATGCATTAGGCTGCCGCCGGAAAGGGGAGGCGTGTGGAACAGGACAGGCGCCGGAACGATGCGTGGCTCGCCTAAAAGTTGCCAAATGTTTTGGCTAAAATCGGTTCAAATGGCCCCGAGTTCCGCTCCCAGTCACCACTTGATAAGTCCAAGGATGTGTTGGGAATACGGATAACAAAAGAGCGACCAGGTTGGCGGTAGATATTAGGAAATATATAACTAATACTTATAAGAGCCGAAATATGGACTTATTTAGAAATTGCTGATGGAATAACTATAATAACCACTTGATAAGTCCAAGGATGTGCTGGGAACAGTTACAACAAAAGAGCGACCAGGTTTGCTGTAGGTACTAGGAAATATAAAAATAATAATTATAAGAGCCGAAACATGGACTTATTTAGAAATTGATATACATAATTCCAGAACTCTTTAACCTAAAGAATAACCATAATTCAATGTCATGGAAAACCTATTATTTTCTACTATTTTTTAACAAATGGAATAACTATAATAACCACTTGATAAGTCCAAGGATGTGTTGGGAACAGTTATAATAAAAGAGCGACCAGGTTTGCAGTAGATATTAGGAAATATAAAAATAATAATTATATAATAATAATAATATTATTATAAGAGAAATTGCTATAAATAATTCCAGAACTCTTTAGCCTAAAGAATAACCATAATTAAATGTTATTGAAAACCTATTATTTTCTACTATTTCTAAACAGAAAATTAACCTAATTCAATATTAATGAAAGCCTATAATTATCGACTATTTGTTCACAGAAAACAGGGGTATTATCTTAGCTTAAATCCCATGAAATCCGATCTTTTTACCAGTATGCTATATATATAGCTGAATGTGATTGCAGGCACCCTCAAATCGCATTGCTATATGTCCCTCATAAGTGCATTAACTGGCGCTTATGGCTGCCTAACTACTTTGTCGCCACATTGCCAAGCAGGCCTAAGTCCTAAGTCCTCCCAGAAACCGTTCTTTGGGTTCCAGCTAGAAGCCTGAGCAGCAGGTGCTGCTGCGGATGGGGCCAAGTTCCATTGCTGATTTGCATGTGGAACCCTCATCGTGATGCTGATGAAGATGGTGCTGGCGAGGCTGTTGACGACATCTGCAAGTCGGCAGTGCGTTGCAGTCAAGTGAAATGTACGGCCTCACGACCGTTACGTATACGCCATGTGTGCGGCCGGCCAATAGCATCGTTTTGGGCATACGAGATGGCGAGACCTTGTCACTTCAGGTGAGAGGGAAAGCCGAGCGGCGGCAGACAGGGTGAAGCCCCAGCCCCAAGGGCACTGTCAGGGAAACAGGAAGGGCGGGAAGCGATCCGCTGCACTAAACCTGAAGATGTCCTGCGGAACAGGGCCACCTTGCGCTTATTACCATAATGCCAGGGCATTCCAACGGAGGAGTTTCGATTATAGGTTGGTGTGTTCATAAACATTTGCTGTTAAGGCTCAGGCCCATCATGAATATACAAAATAAATATAATCAATCAGTTAAAAAACGTGAATGGTAAGTCTTTGACTAAAAGGGCAAATGCTTTGTCTCGAGGTTCCCCAGACTTACACTGATCGTAAGTAGTTTATTAACCAGTTCAATTTCTGCCAAACTATTTTCCGCCGTGTACATATTTATAAAATATTATTTGAATATGCAAATGCCCGAGAAGGAGTCGCCTGAGCAAGCATTCAATATTTTTTCCACAATCGGGCCAGTTTAATTGTATTGCTGTATTTGCATGGGGCTGTTTTTATGTACACCGACTTATGTAACCGACTGTACAATGGAATAGCTCAGTGCAGCTCTATTAAATATTAAACGAATGAAATATTAAAGCGAGCTAAAAGAATGAGCAGCTAAAAAATCATAACAGCCCAAATGCCAAATTAAACAAAATTTCAAAAGACCTAAAACATACAAATAAAGCACTGTGTACATGTGGATAAATATATAGAAAATATTTGCCGGTGCCACCGACGCAGATTGATGCGGTTCCCTGCCTTTGACATTTTTTGTCAGCCATACTGCAATAAATATGTTTATAAAAACTAAAGAATAGAACACACCTCAATAATGCCAAAAAAATATGCTGTAGATTGGGTAAAACAATATGCATTGTGAAATGCAAATGTGTCTGGATACAGTTTTAAAGGGCAGCATATAATAGATATTATATGCCGGAACGGGGAAGCCTCTACACGCATAAAAACTAACCTTTAATTTACCTTTGAGCGGGCTTGTATTAAATAGCATTCCAGCCCAAGGCGACGTCTCTCCGCCATAGGAAAACTTTGTTAGCAAAACCCATTACAGAGCTGAGAAGACTGCGGCGACGACTGCCCCCCATCGGATATATTCCATTCAGCAGGCAGTGGGTAAATTATAGCCCACCTCCCATTGGAGACGGATGTGGAGGTGCTCCGCGACTTGGCCATCGCCTTCGCCTTCGATCGAAACAAATCATAATCAAATCGAATTCCAGTTGATTTTCACTCGCAAAGACAGTCGCAGTGGCTCAGTGGCCTGTTCCCCAAACTAAAGCTCGGGACGGGACGGACTCATTTCCAGGAAATAAGGGGAAGCTGCAGGAGTCGGGCAAGGACTGGAGGAAGTGCCAAGCGGAGAGAAAAGCGCAGGCAGAAAACACAGAAAAAAGGAAAAATCGCACATAAAATTGATGATAAACCATTCCAAATAATATTTTCTTCTTTGACGCTCAGGGGCCCGGCTCGAGGGTGGACGGGTGGACGGGTGGACGGGTGGACTGGGGGAAAAGTTCTTGCCAAAAAGCTGCGTGGCATTCCTAACTCCTCGGCTCAGGATTTTGGCAGAGGAAATACTCTGAAGTCTGAAGGCAAAATGATGAATTATTTGCTGCCTCTTTCGTTAGGCGTCAAAGTTTCTCCGGATGATGGGGGGTGTGGCCGGAACCGGGCGTTGGGACGAGAAGGGATGGGTCTGGGCCTTGGGTTCGGGCCTGGATGGGCAAAAACATAAAAATGAATGCGCAGCCCAAACAAACGCTCCACGGAAGGTGGAACCCGTGGTAGACCCCCCTTCGGCCCGAGCCAAACGCTTTTTGACACAATTTGTGCCACTGTCTGAATTCGGCCGGAGATGGGACGGGCAGCGGTTGGATTGGGTTTCGGGGGTGTCTGCTGCTTGAATGATTTTTAAACGAGGCAAGAAATCCCAAAAGATGCGGCAAGCGCTGGCTGGCATGGGCTTGCGTGGGCACCCCTCCCCTGGGCGCCTTGGGCCCTCTGTATTTCCTTTTTTCTGGTGATATTTTTCGTAAAAATGGGCGTCCTTTATGGGCAGTTCCCAGCCCGTTCCCCCCTCGGGCAGAAGATAATACAGCCAACATTCTGGCAAAAAGAGTTTTTATTTGAGACTCCCCTCCATCGACGAGGGCAGAGGGGTAGCAGCGCAAGGGTTGCGGGGCCGTCTGTGCCAGGTCTGAGCCTTAATTTGAAAGAGAGTTGCGCCCCGGCCCGGCAGGGTCTGAGGCTGGGGGTGGTTGCTAGATCGCAGCTAGATGTCCGGAAAGGGTTACTTCGAAATGGGAATTCATTTACTAAAAAGGTTTATTTGGCGGCATATGAGCGTATTTGCAAAAGCGACGGCGTGGGATAGGAATACGCTAAAGGAAAGGTATAAAAATTGCTATCAGACCCCTTCGAGTTTTTGGGATATTTAATATATAGCCTCAGATGCACCCCAAATAACACATAAGTTTATAAACCATTATCATTAATACAAAAATATTTGATTTAGGATTGTTCTTCTTTTAACCAAATCGTGAAGCTATTTTTCCGATCTAAATACCACTTAGTATATTATAAGGATTTTAAATATTATATGTAATTAATTAATTAATATGTAATTCCCTCTCTAGCACTGGTACTGGTAACGGAGACTACAACATTTTACAACACTGGTATTGTATATATAAATTATAACAGAGGACTGTTAAGCGCACAGGGTTAACCGTGCATAAGCGTACGTAATAAAAATTACAATGCTGGTAATGGTAACCTTTAAAATAATTGAATTATTACTTGGGGCATTATTATTAATGGCCAAAAAAGTGTACCGATCATTTCCCCCTCTAACACTAGTAATGGTAGCGGAAACTACAACATTTTACAGCACTGGTAATTGTATATGTAAATTATAACAGAGGACTGTTAAGCGCACAGGGTTAACCCTGAGTTACAGTACGTAATAGAAATTACAATGCTGGTAATGGTAACTTTTCATTTAATTAAATTTTGACTTAAGGCACTATTATTAAACGTCAAAAAAGTGTATTAGAGCCAATGCTTAAATCAATAGATTAAAGCAGACCAATTCCCTAAGATATGTTGAATATATTAAGTGGGAGATAGATATTTTATATATATATGTATATAGTTACCAGTTCGTTTGAATTGAGTTTGAATTTATTTAGGGACTTTCTGACAGTTTTAGTATTAAGAAATATTCAACGAACCCTCGGCACCACCCTAAATTTGAGTCCTGAGTGCTGCCTGTCTGCAGGAGCCAAGGATAAGCCACGCCCCGCCAAACTTCGTCTCTCCAGGCGACGCTCGATGGCCGGCGCCATCATATCCAACGACGCCTTCACCTCGGCACGGGAAGCCTGCCCCTCCCCAGACGAACCCCCCTGAGCCACCACTTCCTCTCCCTGCTCCCCGCTCCCCGTTCACACAATCCCCGAAGCGCACTTGAGTTGGGAGCCCGAGCGCCAGAAAGTTGGCAGTACAAAATTTCATGCAGCGACGGCGTTGGCGGTTTTACAACCTTCGCGTGTCCTCCGACTCCTGGCTGCCGGTTGCCGGCTCCCAGTTCCCGGACCCTGGACCGACCCCTTCCCGCTGGCTGTTTAACACACCTAGCCATGAAGTCTAGCAGCGGCAACCTTCGCAAACGGTAACAATTTCAATTTCGCTGCCGCCTTATCGCACCCGCGCACATATGTGCGGAGGCCCGGCCCGGAGACGAGCCAGACCCAAGTCCAGACCCAAAACCCTCAAAGTTACCGACTACCGCCGGGGCGCAAAAAAATAAACAGAAAAATCCCTCCGACGAGGACGAAATTATTGCAAAGTTGGAGGAGTGGGAGGGAGCTCGCGGAGAGTGGCAAGGCAAAAATGCGTAGCAGATTAGCGATTTAGGGATGTGGAAAACTCGTACGTCTGGCGCCCCTTCCGCGGGACAAAACTCCATTACATACCGGGGAGGAAGGGGAGGAAGGGTTCCCCGCCAGCGCCAGGGATTGTTGCAACAGGGACGGGGACAGGGGAGGGGCCAAAGCTGCTGCAGCCGTTATGGCAACATTTTTGGTTGCATTTAAATCCTTAACAACCAGTCGGGGCCACCTCAGAGCCCATTTATACTGAAGTGGACTCGGGAGGAGTTTAGATGCAAAGAAGCACAGGAACAAAGGGATCCATCGGGGAGATTTTCCAATTTATAGTAGTATTTATTGAGTCACAGCCGACTTCTTGGGTTTAAGCCATAATTTTGGCATACTTTTTACTGCAACTCGGGTTAAATCTTGCTTTCAAGCCCATCGACTGCGGAGCTGGGGAGCTTATATAGCCCAGACCGGGCCGGGCCTCGTCACTATAGTCGCGGCTGGCTTCTAATGCTGCTTTGATTAAAAAACGCTGCCGTTTTTAATTTGTGGCAATGCTGAGCCCTCGCCACAGAACCGCAGGCCCTCTCTTAACCCGCTCCACTTGCCGATCCTTTGGCAGAGACAAAGCCAGCCAATGATTGAAGTGTATATCCTACTTTTCAATTGCCCCCAGCCTTGGAGGCTGCCCCGGCGCCCGCAACTGCCAACTTGTCTGTCACTGTTTGCCGGGCACAGCCCCTGGCCCGGCCGCGGCTGCAGCCCCCTCCTACCGCCCATCTCCCACCGAACCCTAGTTGCCACCGCACGACTATAATTTTTATGTTACCCGTGCACTCGCCTACCAATTAAAATGTCTGCAATGGCAGCGGACGAGGCAGAGTCGGATGTGCTTATGTCGCTAATAAACCGTATTATTAAGTGCTTCGAGGGGTGCGGGTGCGGGTGGGGGTGCGGCTACGGAGCGGGCTCCTCCCTCCCTCCGAGCCGGCCGGCAGTGTGGGCGCCACCGCCGCCACTTTCAACTTCCGCTGCAAATGTATAATTCTATGCCACTGCACTGAAGTTTTTCCGCCCGTGCCGCCCATGCCGCCCCCGGCCTCAGCACCACTTTCACAGAGCTCTCTGCCCATGTAAATTAATTTTAAGCTGCTTAAGGTAGAGAACATTTTTCATTTTCATTTTGCGCAGCGCGTGGCGGGAGCACTTGCACTCAGCGCGGGTGGGGGGGCTCCACCAGGTGGACTTGCAACTGTTGCACCGCTCAAAACGCAGCGCAGACGGCGGGGCGGGCGGAGCTGCCATTTCGGGCTTATCAAAACTGGCACGGACATTGGCGTTGCCTGCAATTTCTGTGTACTTACAAATAGACAACCGAGTTTTCCCATTTTCGGGCACAAGAAAGAATGTTGCTCATTTGCTTACCTAAAAAGAAAAGATGGGAGGGTTTTCACAATTAAAATCGAGGCATTTCATACGGGAAATATAATTAAATATATTCTACATAATTGAAAATTATTACGGACTTTTAAAATGTGTTTAATTTTTTATTAAGAAAATATTATATAACTGCAATACTCCGAGATAACTGTCATACAGAAAATATATTCATATATAAATAAATATTATATGTTCAAAAAAGTGTTTAAGTTTTTACTCAGACAATATTATACATAATATATAACTACATATTATAACTACAATACTCTGAGATAACTGCTTTATAGTCTTTAATATATTTAGATGAGTTTGAGTATCTGTTATATATAGCTTACGGTAGATACTGTTCTAATATTTTCTATATTACATCCTAGACTTACTATTGGCTATTTTAATTCAAACAATTAAGTAATACTTATTATAAATGTCAAGTCAGGTAAGTAGAGTAAACCAAGATCAAGAACAAGAATAAATACATTTTATTGTTGCCAAGTAATATAAATATAAATATTTTTTAATTCAAATTAAGCCATATGCATTTATTTTATATATTTTGAATTTCTATTCTTCCAATCTTTGTCTAACATTTATTACTAAGATAGATCAATCATCAACTAAATTTAAAAGAAACTACTACTTATATGACCCAAAAGCATTGTAAGTAAGGATATCTTACTCCATTTTCCCTCAATTATTTGTTGACAAGTAAAATAATTTTAAATTCAAGTTAAGCCAGATATAATAATTTTATATATTTTGAATTTATATTCCTCTAATCGTTGTCTAACATTTATCAGCTAAGGTAATTCAATCATCAACTAAAATTCAGAGAACCTACTACTTATATGACCTAAAAGCATAGTTAGTAAGGAACATATTCTATAGCTGATTCATTATTTTATTGAGCTGATCTCTTAGTCAATTCTCTCTCAATCATTTGTTGACAAGCTTATGACCTACAAGCATAGATAGTAGGGAACAGATTCTACAGTTGATATAGTGTTATATTGAGCTGATCTCTCACTCACTTCTCTCTCAATTTTTTAAACTAAGCTTTCATTGTATAATAATGTTTATAATAATAATACTTTTCAATGACTTTTATTTCATTGTCATGTAAAGTGTATTGATTAAGCCTGATAACCCTTATTTGTAACCCCGCTCTTACTCATATATCGCCCAATCCATCATTATCGGCTACTCTACAGTCCGTCCTACCCCCCGGCAAGCCCGCCGGCCCCTCACTTATAGAGGTCAAAAGTAAGACAAACAAGCGGTCGAGTTGCGGACTTCTTTTTTAGGGGCTGAAACTGGAACTGGCATACGATGGCAGCAGACAAACGCGCTGATAAACTTTCGACCGGGCCGCAAAAAAAGCCAGACGCCAACGGGCGAGGGACGAGGGGCGAGGGGCGCCGCCCGCCGTGGCGCGGATAAGGCAGAGGGGAGGGGATAGGGGATAGGGGCTGGGATTTCGGGAATAGAAGGTGGGCGGCGAGGGGTCGAAATTTATGTGGGCAGCTCGACGGCGATGCAAAAGTTTTGCATTGAATTTGAGCGGGGCAAACAAGTTCTCTATTTTTACGTTTTCCCAGTAGTTTTTTCGGGATTTTTCCAGGGGGTGGGTGGGGGATGCGTGGAAAACAAAAGGATTTTGCAGCTAAAGCGAACGGATTTTTAGTTAGTTGTTATTATTTTATATGGCCAGAGCCCTGCAACTCGGACAACTGCAACTTTTCCCGAGCCCGAGCCATCGCCACTGCGTCCATGGCCATCCTGGCCGAGCTGGTAGCCCTGGCAACGAACGAAGGCTCCGAAGGGGCTGGGGTGGAGCAGGGGTGGAGCAGGACTGGAGCTGGACCCGTTGGCGGGGTGGGGCGCTACCATTTTCCTCTATTTTTTCACCCCTCCTGGAATGCACGCCAAAGCATAATAATAAAAGCGAACGGAGCGGGCGAGGGTGGGCCAGGCAAGGAGTAACATGCTCGTTAGTCCCAGCTAGAGAAACCGTGGCGGGCATGGAGCAGGGGGGGGAAAGGGAAGGAGGAAGGAGCATTGGACAGCAAGCGGCAAGGAATAATCTAAAAAATGGAAACCCAAACGGAACGCAAGACAAACTTTCCTGCCAGCGTGGGTACAAAATAAATGAGGGCCAGGCCCCGAGCCTGGCGAGGGGTGTGTGCAGGAGGGCTGGCTGAAGGACTCTGCGCTGGATGAGTGCCACGGGCAGAGCTCGAACTTAAAATGGACAAACGTGGGAAGGCGACGGCGGGGCGGGGCGGAGAGCATGGGGTGGGGCTGAAGGAGCAGCCTGATGAACGAGGACGCTGCCTCCGTTGCCTCCGCTGCCAGGAGACTCCGGCTGAGAGCTGGCTCGAACGGAGGGTTCCGGTCCACACCCCAAATGTCGTACATAGCAGGCAGCAGGCACAGGACTGGGACTGGGACTGGGACGGGGACTGGGACGGGGACTGGGACGGGGACTGGGACTGGGACTGGAAGCGGGGGTAAGTACCGGGAAGGACTAGGAAATGGGCAAGAAAATTTTTGTATAAAAATTGCGCTGGCAAAGTAAGCAAACGGCAGACGTCCTAGGGCAGCCGAAGGGAGTGGCCTCCTGCTGGGGTGAAGAAATGCCTTGCGGGGGAGGAGGGTGAGGGCCCAGCAAAGGGTTAGTCTGTGTGCGGGTCTGGCTGTAATCCCAATTCGCTGGTGTTCGTGTGGGACCGGGGACCTGGGACTGCAAGGGGATCCGCAGATAGTCCTGGCTGAAGGAGGAGTAGCTGAGTGGGGGACAAAAACTCTGCGTCAGCATCAAGCTGTGGGGACAGGGTCAGGAGGTGCGCCATGTATGTGGAGGATCCGACTGGAATCTATCATTCGTTTATCGGAGCCTAATGAAATTTCGACTTTTGTAATGCTAAATACCAGATTTAATAAATCTGGATACCGATGACTAGCTTCATAGACATATATCTTATATCTAAATATGTTACAAATGAACAAGTCTCTCTTGTTTTAAGAAAATGCTTTGCCTTCCACAGTGCACGGTAATGGGGCTCAAGAATGGGCCCATCCTTGGGTCCAACATAGAGCTCTCCATCTCTCTTTGAAAATGAAGCGCACGTTCTCATAAAAGCCCCTGCAGGATAGTCTTTCCCCCTCGTCGTTTCTATTTTTTTTTCGGGGTGTCCGGGTCTTGGAAACGGAGCGGAAGTCGCAGCAGAAGGAGGCAGAGGCGGAGGCGGAGGACTAAAAGGAGTGGCAAGGGTGCGATATGAGAGCGCTGAAAGGGTACGAGAAGGCGTCCTCGGTTGAGGAGCTAAAATGTTGCTGACTGGCGCTAGTTGGGTCCGACTCTGGGACTTGAGTAATTCGATAAGGCGGCACGGCACGAGAGGCGCGTCGCTTGACTCGGTCCTTGCCCCTGCCCCCATCTGGGGAGCGCTGTGTGGGGCATTTCATTAGCAGTTGTGTTATCAAGGAGCCGGGCTCCTTGCATGAGTAGCCCATTTCGCTGAGGGCCACAGTAGGCATACACACACTACAATTGTAGGTGTGACGACTGGCGCTTAATTGTGTATTTCAGCTGGCTAGACTGGGGCTGATGTGATTAGGTCCTGGAAGATAGTCCTAGAAGGAGCGGACTTTAAAGTCGGCTCCACCCCACTGGTGTCCCGAGGTCCTTCTCGTTTTCTTCGTCCTTCCTTCATTTGCCGCTTCCTCATTCATTCATTACGTTGGGGGACTGTGCATAAATTTTTTCCAATATCTTGTTCCTCGAAACTTTTGCCCACGAGTCCGGCCCAGAGTTCTCTAATTTGTGTTTGAGTTTCATCTCTGTCCGAAGGAAGTAAGGAACATTGGCGCAACCGGAAACCTTTTTTCCCCTCTTTCCCGCCCTTCTATATCCTCTTTGCCTTGGGACTGAAAGTGGAGACAGCAAGGAGCAGATCCTTTTCGTTGCCTGCCAACTCCGCCTCCACGGCAGCCCGAAATCTTGTCGGCAAAAAGTGGAAGGCCCAAGTCGCTAAAAAGAAAATACAGCAAGGACGAGGGCCTTGGCTAAGCGGAGGGTCTCCTCCTCGTTGGGCTGGTCCTGGGGCCCTGGACTTTGGACGTTGGACGTTGGACTTTGGACTGGGTGTCGCCCGAAAGCAAGCGAAGATGAATCGTTTCGTGTTGGCGTTTTGAGCACTCAAGTGGGCGAAGTCTTGCCCAGGACTTGGCCAAAGGTTATTGCCTACTTCGTGCTGGTGGTGGTGGGTCCTGGCACCCTAAGTGTGTGTTCCATCTGCACATCAATCGTGAGGCCTCTGCCGGACCAAGGAGCCGGGTCCCCTCTCGTTTTCATTAAGCCAAAGCCCCCAGAATGGGTGTGCCAGTTGGGGGTTGTGTCCCGAGTAATAAATGTAAAATGTGGCTGATGAAACACTGCACAAAGATGGAGCGGAGACGGAGGGAGGAGCAGAAAAATTTGTAGATGCTGGCTTAGCTCATCAGCAGCCACAGCATCGGTGGAGCATCGGTGGAGCAGCAGCAAAATGGAAAATAATGAAGGGTAAGCGAGGAGTAGTGGCTCTGAGCAGGGAGAGCAGGGACTCAGAGCGGGACTCGGCTACGACATGACGTGGGTTTCATTTGTATGCTGCCTGCCGGCGACAGGCTGGAAGGGGCAGGCTCCGGGGTCGGCTCCACCCCCTTCCAGCCAGCACGTGTGTGTGTGTGCCGGCACCCCTTTAAGATGTCTCGGGTCTCGAGTCACCGGCACTAAAAACCATCACAAACTAACTAAACACGAGTGGGGAGTGCGGGTGGGGCGGAGAGGCGGAGAGGCGGCTTGTGTGGAGGGTGTGTGTGCGGTGGCTTTTAAGCAAACGTCTTTCACAAGTGAAAGGCCCGAGGGGTGGCTCTCCGGATAAGGGCTGGGGGCGGGCGGGCATAAAAGGAGCTGGCATCAGTGGTAAAAGCCAAAAACGTAACCTAAAACTGCAAGAAAATTAACCAAAAATACTAAGCCAAAGTCGAAGACGCAAACACACATGGGCCATGGGCGGTTCGGGGGTTTTGTGCCTACGAAAAGTGTAGCATACAATTTGGGGCAGGAAGAGGGCAAGTTGGCCGGGAGACCGGAGGGGGCTTCATGCATGCCAAGGCAAAGACTTTGGCTTGGCTCGGCAACATTGAGGGGCTGCCAGGAACGAAGGAACGAAGGTGAGGTCGAGGCGCTTGTGTAGAAACTTTTGGCATTGTTTTTGTGCCATTGTGAGTGTGTGGGTAGATTGGGCCAGGGATGCAGGATTCGTTTCTCTTTCTCTCGCTCTCTCTCCTCGTCTCTATCTGCAGCTGGGGATGAGCCAAGTCTGGCATCGGTCCCTCCTCCAATCCCCAATCCCCAATCCTCCGGGCCCATCATCCCCCCTCCAAGCCTGTGAAGCAACTTTGATTGTGGCTGAAGCTGAAATACATCGTTGCCTTCTTCATTTCCTTCTCCCTCTCCTTCTTCTCCTCCTCCTCCTCCTTCTTTCAGCTCCTCTTTTTTGGCCAAGATGGAGTTGAGTTGGCAGATTGCTTGTGCGACTCGGTCTAGGGCTGTGCTTGTGTGGCTCTGGGGGAGCGGGGCTTGGCTGGGTGCTCTTGGGCGGTTCTGCGCGTAAAGGTTCCTGGGCTCGTCTGCTCTGCTTTGGGTGGGTGGCAGGTTCTTTTTTCTTTTTATTCGGCTCCGCTTTGCCATGAGCAGGGTTCCGAGGTGCGGAGTGGGCGCTGAGGTGGCCCAAAGCTGACGGTTCTTACTTTGTGGGCGTGGAAGTGCCACTGAGAGAAACGTGGCTATCGAGTGGTTATCGATTACCAATAGACATTAATCGGCGACATATTTTTGGTAATCGTTCAATGCAACACTTGTTAGCTATTTGGGGGAATATTAGCAAATAATAACTAAGACTTATAGTTCCTTGCAGTTAATTGTTATTACATCTGGATCGGATGTATTTTCCAAAAATCATTATCCTTTCGACTAGTCTTCATTCTCAGTGTCCTATCCCTGGAACCAACGTTAGCCCGTCGAGCTCGTCGTTGCCCTTAGCCAAAGTCGTTGTCGCAATCGAGTCTCCTGGCCCTGCCCACTCCGCCGTTGCCACTCCGCCCTTCCCCATCCCGGCTCGGGGTCCCTTGCCTTGTCGTCTTTGGTGTTCTTGTCATCTATTTCTATTTTCGAGCAATGGCTGAGCGGATGAGGGTCTTGGGCTGTCTAACTTGTCTGTTTGTATGATGGCATATCGCACACCCCCAGCCAAGCCCCAACCAGACCCCGGCCAAACCCAACCCAATCCCAATCCCATCCATTCTCCGTTCACTTGTGTGTGACCCTGTACATGTGCTCATGTGTGTGTCTGTGGGTGGGTGCAAAAAAGCGTAAGCAATTTTCCGTAACATCTAACCGAGGTGGAGAGCCAGAGCCAGAGCCATCGCCAGAGCTGGAGCTGGAACTGGAGCCAGTCAAGACAGTCGACAGACGTCTTAAAAGATGCTGCTCCATCTGCACCGCCATCCCCGTCTTGCCCGTTTTTGCGGGTCCTGCTCCTTCTACGGAATCATCTCCGATTCCCAGACTGTTGTTGACGACATTGACTGGTTTTCGTAGAGATTCTCCACCGGATCTCGCACCCAACCTTGGTGTCTGCTTCGATTCGCTTGGCACGTTGTCTGCAGGAGACACTAATTCTGAGATGTGTAACGGTGGCACAGCCAGAACATAATCAGGATCAGGACCAGGACCAGGACCAGGGACACAGTCTCAAGCCCGTACCCTCCGAATCGGAAAGTTCGATGATGGGCTGATGACTGACTACCGCCTTGACTGTACCGAATCATGTTTGATTACAGCTGAGCAGCATAACAAGTTGCTCCCTTGGAGGGGCGGTCGTGGGGCCTTCAAACTTTTCCACAGTCTTAAAGTTCTCCCCGAGACGTCCTGAGACTCGAATTAAACAGAAGACGTTCCCTTCCTGTGGACACACACGCTGTCCTGCGGCGGCTTATGTGCGCTTTGTCGAAATCTTGACCCGCCCGCCCACAAAGGGTTGATGTCTCGGACTTGGTTGGGGGAGAGACTGGGCGGATGGAGTGGGGTTTCCTTTGACAAACACGAGCACATACATGGTTATTCAACTATTTATATACAAATGTCGCTGGCTATATACAAAAGTCAATGCTTTTGTTGCTCCGACCGCCGGCTTGGGGACTGGGTGCTGTGGATCTGGTCATGGTTTAAGGGAAAGGGTACCGAACCGCCGGCATTAAATGGAGTTAGACGAAGTACGTGTGCCCTCAGCCACCTTTTTAACCTGAATCTCTTTAGCTTTTCCAAAGGAGTATCTAAGATATCCTACTTAACCAAATTAAGTTTAAATGACACTTATAAATATTTGTTTAATATCTATCATGATTTCTTATCGGTAAGAAATGTATAATTTTAAAATATACGATTTGATTTTTACCATGCCAAGAGTAGTCTACTTCAACACTGAATGATTGCTTTAATAATTATAACAATAAATGAACCCTAACGATCTATTTTAAAAAACTCCTCCAATGAATCAATAATCGTATCTTCCGGAATCGAATGTCCTGCAATGCCTTTAGCTTTCCACAACCCCTGCCCGCCATGCAGGATACCCCTTCGTCGGACATTAGGATTTGCCAGCAAAGAAAGTTCACCCAAGGGCTGGTCAGTCGCTGGACTCACTGTGCTTGTGTCTGCCGGGGGAGGGGGGTTCCAAGGAGTAAGCCCCAAGAAGCAACTTCTTTTGTGGCGCGCCGAGGAACCCGCAACCCTCTCACCCACCCACCTCCTCGTCTGCGCCTTCGCCTTCGTCGTTTGATGAATTACCGTGCAGGGCAAATGTGCGAGGGGTGCGGGGCTCTTGAGGGGTGCAGAGCTGTGGCTGTGGCTGTGGCTGAGGGTGTGGGTGTGGGTGTGGACGTGGGTGTGAGTGTGGGTGGCACTGGGGTGCGGGTGCTTGCGGCGTGCGAGTGTGTGTGTGTGCCTCGTTTCATTTTCGGAGGCTAGCCCCTCCGGCCTTAGCCCACAACCAGCCCTTAAGCCAGACACCCCAATGCTGTTACACGAGCACTCCCCCTCCTCCCCCCCGCGCTGACAGACACACGCACACTTCGCTCCCCCCGCGCCCTCGTCCCAGTCGCGACTCGCGCTCCTATGTATGTACCAAGGAGCCAGCACACACACACTTGGACACCGGCAGCCCAGCGTCGTATATCATTAGAGTGCCACCCCCCCCGGCCCCGCTCAGTGGTACATCTTCCGGCGACCCCAGATAGGCGCCTTTTTATCCAAAAAGGCATTATGAGCAGGTTTTCTTTTGCGATTGCCGCCTCCGCCGAGTATTAGCAATATTTTTGCAACTGTCTACGCTTCTTCCGTTCCTTTCTGCTCCTCGCCCTCTTCAAACACATTTTTTCGAACTGTTTACTTTGCGGCTGGGTAAATGTGTCTGGTCTGCGGTGAGTCTCGGATTGGATGGAAGGACCAAGCTGAGTTTGAGGCCAAGTTGATGCCATGTCAGTCTGGTAGCTGAAGGCGGGCATAAAGAAAGGTCTCGGAGGGTCTGAGATATCTGTCTAAGACTGTTGAAGACAAGATAAGGATTGGGCCTATAACTGTACAGTACTTTTGAACTTTCTCGGTAATGGAATACTTTCCACTTAGATAGGTTATGATACCTGATGATATCCCATTAAATATTTTAAATTACAGAGATTGCAGGACATGGATCAGCTCCAAACGAAATCGTAAAACAAAAGAGTTCAATCCCGTGGGCCAGACATTAATTAGGTATTGGGTCCACTCCCTTAGAGTCCAAATCCTTCGTGGAGGTATAGGCACTCACCTTGTGCAGCAACACCGAGGCTTTTCTTTTAGATGCCATCTTCGTGCTGGTGGTGGCGCCTCCGCCAGCACCTCCGCCACCGCCACCGGTTGCCGATGCGGTACGTGTCGATGTTTTTGGGGTTTTCCTCGGATTCTTCGGAATCTTGGCAGTTTTTCTGAGTGCCTGCGTGGGTAGAGGAGCTCCTTGGCGCCCGAAGACCAGACAGTTGAACAGGATCAGGCGCTGCCAAAATGCGACGATATCAAAGTTGCGGCTTAGGATGCAACCCGGCTCGCTGGTATCCTTAGCACTAAACACACTTGTAACACTTGTTCGGATCGGGTTCGGATTGGCCGGAGCGTTTTGGCACTTGTCAGGACTTTTGGCGGGTTTTTCGCTCGCAGCTCACAGCTCACGGCTCACAGTTCACTGGTGTGCACAGTTATGGTTATGGCTCAGATGCGATCCGCGGCCTTTGGCACACATTTAAATCACTGTTCCACTGAGTCGTACTCGGGCTCGTTCTCTTTGGGTAATTTCTGTTTTTCGGCAACTCTGTTTTGTTTTGTTATGGTTTTAGTTTTGGTTCTGGGATCTGGGTTCTAGGCTTTGGCTCCAGAGGCGAACCAAACACGACGAAAGCCAACTGCTGACTGACCAAAACAGAGACGGCCAAGTGGGTTTTGAGCTGAGGCCAGGCAGGACTTGCGTCGACGTCGGCAGCGCGAGAGAGTGAGAGTGCGAGGACCTTAGGTGGCAGCGCCTGCGCAGAGAGGGCTAACGGTGAATGTGGGACGCCGCCAAAAGCAGAATGTGCGTGTGCAGGCGAAATGCCGAAAAGTGTGCAACACACGCGGACCCCTCGCCCACTCACTGCGCCCCTGCTCCTCTCTCGCCCCACTTCCCTCTTCACACTCCTCTGTCGCTCTCTCTCCGCGGCGAGAGAGTGAGAGTAGAGGGATATGAGTACAAAAACAGAGAAACGCCGATAACGCGACGCTCGGCGTCAACGAACCACGCTGTCCACGCTGGCCAGGGCACACGATGGGTTCCCGGGGGGTAGCGAGGAGCGGGAGACGGAATCAGCCGGATGGCGGCGCGGCAGATGAGTTGACAAACAGCTGAGTGCCGACGGTTTTGTGAATGGGATGGGTGTTCGAAAGTGGGGTTAGGGAGAGCCCGTGCGGGAGAGTGAGTGCATGGGAGAGCGATTCGGAGAGGGAGCAATTATTTTGTTGCTTTTTTCTCCTTTTTTCGCTTTACCCCACATTTTGCGGGAGGGTGAAGGTGGGATGGCTGTCGTTGTTGCTTTTGTCTTTTGCCGGCATGGCGCAAGAAAAAAGGCCGGCTGGATCGTCGCCAGGGGTGGGAACGAGAGGGGAGAACCAGCATGGGCAGCCGATGGGGGCAGCCAACGGCGGGAAAAGGGATGGTGGAAAGTGGGAAACAAGAAGTGGGCAAGGGAAGGTGGTGTCGGCGTTTCGGATATGAAAAACGCACAAAAAATACGGGAGTGGGTCTGGGAAAAATAAATGAGAAAAATATATGAGTCGGCTACGTTGTTGCTGTTGGCATGGACAGCACGAATTCCGCAACGGCTTCTCTTACTCCCTCGCTCTCTCTGTTGCCCACACGCTGTCTCGCTCTCTCTCCAGCGAAAAGCAGCGGTGGGACGGGTGCGAAAGTGGACAACGTTGTTGTCGCTTGTCTGCCTGAATGGCATTGGAGATGGGGTGGGGACGGGGACGGGGACGGGGACGGAGACAGCAGAGGGGGCGAGGGTGGTCATGGGCGTAAAGTTTTTGAAAAGAATAAAGATGAAAAAAGCGGCGGGGGACTGTTTTCGGTACTCGTGGGTTTGGGTGCGAAAAGGGTCAAGAGCGAGGACCACCTTGCGCGCGGGGTGGAGGGGTTGTTTGACCAGGAGAAAAGGAGAGAGATGGGAAGGGGCGCACAGGATCCGTCGCCAGAGTCAAAACTGTTGTTCGACGCCATTGCCGTCGCTATTTCATCGCTTTATTCGCGGTTTTCCGTGGAGCGATCATAAAACTTGACGGATTTCCCGAGCACTTATCGAGAGATGACTCAGTGGGGCCAAAGGAGAGTGTCGTTATGCGAGTTAAGGCAAACCAAATGAAAAGTAGTGGGGAGGGCGGTGACAAAATCGGTTTCATGTTTAATTAAACTGATGTAACAAATCAATGTGTCACTTAAAAACGCTTTAAGACCTGTGCTCTGATGTTAATAGCTTTGAAATAATGTATAAAGATGATTGATTTTAGATAGTTGCTTTACAGAAACTTTACTGTAGTACGTTCCTTTCGCTGTTGAATTTATTACTGTGTTTATATTACTGTAAATTTATTTTGTATGTATGCGTGTGTCTGTCTCTGATCTGTGCATGCCAGGGATCTAAAGTTTCGTTTTAATTGCAATTACAAACGAATTTAGGATTGATCATGAGTTGTCAAGCCTTCCTCTTTATCTTTCTCGCAGACACTTTTTGAGCCTGTTTTGTTGTTGAGCGACCGATTCGTTAGTCATGTTTATAACGGGTACCCATAGGGAACAAGGGTATTATAACTTAGTGTCAAACGAGAATGTACATACATATGTAACAGGAATGTATGTACGAGGCAATTCCGACCCTATAAATTATATATATTGTTGACCCAGCTTATCAATGGATTCACTTTTATTTTCTAGATTCTTAATTATTAATTCTAAAGTTTATAAAAATGTGTTTTCACTCCATATTCAATGATCTTAAAGTGACCATAACTTCTTTAATCTTAAACTATTTAATCGTTTTACAAATTATTGGAATACTGGGAACTGAAACATAAATGCACAAATGCCAACCGGTATTCACTTTACCAAAATGCTTAATCTATGATTTTTAATACAATAGTAATTAAAATATATCTGCTAACAATATTCTTGATCAGCGTCACCAGCCGAGTTGGCCATGTCCGTCAGTCCGTCTGTCCGTCCATGTAAAACAGCAGATCTCAGAGCCTATAAGGGCTTAAGCTACCAAATTTGATGACCACATTCTAATCTGTTGCACGCAGATCAAGTTTGTTTTAGAATATGGCCAAGACCAATTCCGCCTCCTAAGTCCATGAAAAACGTGTAACTAAGTCATGATTTTCATGAAATAAATACATTTGTGCGTACGTACTCTAAATATTGGAGTGAAATCGGATGTTAAACATTGGAGTTATTCAGAAAAACAGTTTCTTTGCATGCTGACAACACCAACATGTTGCTCAGCTGTTAATAGCAACATCTGTCTTTGTTGGGTGTTGCTCAACATGTTCCTAGCAATATTTTTCTTCATTTGTCAACAATTATTTTAATTGGTCCATTAATGCTAATAATTACAACAGGCGTAATATTTTTAGCTTCAATTTTATCTAAAAAAGCTTACCTTCTGCCATCCCTCCTGTATAATTTCAGTTTTTTATAAATTTGAGCTTATTTATCCAAGTGAAAGTGTCCATATGTATTTTAATTTCATTTACATTGCTTTGGGTGCCGGGTATCCCATAGTCGGCCTCACTAGACTGTAGCTTTTTAATTGTTTTATTATATCCTAGTAGGATAAATCTTCTTAACGACGTCAAGAACCAGCGTTAAAATAATAATTGTCCGTTTCCAAGAACTCAGAGTTCTTTTTTTGAAATTGTGCCAAATACCAAGTCAGTTACAATTTTCACAATATAACATTCATGATTCAAACAATTTTTTTCGTTGCAGGTCGTAAATAATTAAAAGGTTTTTTATATATTTCTAGGCCGCATTATATATTTACTCTGAGTTAACAGTTTACAGTTCAAAAGATTCAATGACCCGGCGAACGGTATGGTGGTATTAAAAACTTTAAAAACTTAAAAACTTTATTCAAATCGTGGGAAAATTAATTTTATAAAGAGATGAAGCCGAGGTGTGATACAGACAACAACATCTTTTTGTCTATTTGCTATCTCTGCACCCATAAAAGTGGATTAAATTATTAATAATTTAATTTATTTACAACTAAAATATTAATCACAAATTTATCCCTTTAATGATCTATCAAAAGACTTAAATACACTAGATCTTGCGGTCTCTCTATTCTGCAAGTGTGTTTTTAATAGTTTTAAGAAAAGACCTTATGTTTACCATTCAAACACATATAAGTCAAGAGTCAAACAAGAAACAACTGCATTTCCCGGGGTTACTATCACCCTATAAAAACGTTTCTAGGCTAGGTCCATCACCTTAGAATAGATTTTTAAAGCTATTGGTACTTCGGTTTCGTTATCAGCTGCAGAACATTGATCAAATAAAATGTAAAGGAAGCTATTAAAGCTCAGCACAGTAAAAAGCAAAGAAGCATATTTTAAATATACTGCTTATTTGGTAGAACCACATTTAAAGTTATAAGCAAAAGCTCAGACGAAGAATAGAAGAGCTCCATAATTAAGGGACTAGAAGACGTAGCAAAATATATAGACACTGCCCAAACACTTAGACAACTAGGCGCTAGATCGAATCTGCTGGTGATCGTGTATATATAAATTTTATGGGATCATATCACAGTTAAAAAGAATTTGCATTAACTGAAATGCCTTGAGAGTTTAATTATCAGCTTCAGTACGTTTGCCTTGAAATTTTCCTAAATTTTTATATATATTTGCCATTGTTCAAGCAATGGGCAACTCTTTAAGACATTAGATAATACATATTTCCACATAAACTTATAAAGACATTACTTATTATTAATATAATTACATGAAGTAATTTTTAAGAAACTATCAAAGGATAGTAAGTGCCAATGAGGATTTACGGGAGTGATCTGACCGAAAGTGGACCCTAACATAAATTTAGAGAAGATCCCAGGGCACCTTCCAGTGACAGGAATTCAGGAAAATTAAGGAGACAGAAGCTCTATCCTGTACTATTTCTAAACGGAATGCATTATATCATTTGATAGTATAGGAGGTTAGTCGTCCGGAAATAATGGAGTCCTTGGGCCATAATTGAATGAAAGCTAATAAGCTTTTAGCTTTAATGGATATATATAATGGATACACATGTTGCGATTCTATAGTCAAAAAACACACCGAGATCTTTATCCGAAGAAATGCTTTTCAAGCCTATTTTTTCGATCCGATGGATCTTTATTGATTTTACACCAGAATTTATTGTTATTTAAGTCGAGATTGTGGAAATCATTTTAGTCCATATGCTTGCTCAACTTGACATTAGAAGCTTGTGGATAAACAAAGTTAACTGAAATAATAGCTTCGTAAAGACCAAAAACGTAAAGGTTTCCGGACTTTTGGAAATTATCCTTAGTGGTCCTGCCAGTAGTCCGTAACAGTGCCAGGATTCATATCAGAACTCGCAACAAAGAAAGGACTAAAGCCAATATGAATATCTAGAATTTGAGATAAATGGAAAATTCTAAATTCAACACATTGTGTCAGAATTGTATGAAAGAACTGCAAGTTCTATCCACTAAAAGAAACTCGCTGATAGATCTTTGAAGTTCGAAATGGTTAGAAATGTGTTGATACTGATTGTTATATGAACTAAGCAAAATGGCAATGCCTAGTATGATTCATATCGGCTATTGGCCACTCAAAATTCATAGATTACTATGCAAGGGGAAATCAGACAAATCAAAACGCACTTATAAATTAATAAACCCATGGCCGGAATAGCTTTTTAAATTCCGTAAATCTCTTAAAAGTTTCCAGGTACCTGGCTACCGCACAAATTGAAGCGGTGTTGCCTCTGCTCATTTATCCCCTCGCTCTGCTGGGTGAAACAATAAAGGAAAAAAACTGCCATAAAATTAGTTGCACAAAATCCAAAAACTATTTCATCAAAAATGCATAAAATAATAATAAAAACGAGCCGGAAAAAATAAGAGTACCGAAAATAGAAAAAGTTGAATTAATGAAATATTTATATAGCGCACAAAATGAAAGCGGCAAAAGGCAAAAAAAGATGCAGTTATATGTAAAATAAATAATATATAAAATATTTATATAAATTGCAAAATGCGCACCTCTGCATAAAAAATAAAATCAGCGTAAAGTGCAAAATGCGCAGTCGCCTCTATTTTTCTATTGAGGGGGCGTGGAAGGAGGCCTAGGGGTCCATGTGTGTGTATGCATATATGCATCTGCGGATATATAATGGAATATATATAAAATGTCAAATGATTTGTTTGTTTGCTCTCTTTTCCCTCTGTCACGAGTGCAGCTGACAAAAAACTAATGCAAAAAACAAATGGTTAGTAATATGGTAAAAAAATCTGAAACCGTGGGGGGTTTGGTTGTCAACTTTTGGGGTGGGCTTCAATGCAGCGGCAACTGCAGCCAATTCAATTAAAAATCTGCCACTTAAGCTCCTGGAGAGGGGGGCGAGGTGGCCTGACCAGGAATGCATAGTTGCAGTTGACAGGACCCCGAATTTCAGAGGGAGCTCGGAGGGCATCCTAACATCCGTTAGAAATACTGTCTGCCAGATTTTCCAAAATGTCAAAATACCAATTCTAACATTTTCAATATGGTCTATCTTCTACTTAGTTCTATTATAATTTAAATAATTTATATGACTTAATTGTAAGAAGCTCCGATATTATAATAATGCTTAGAAGTTGGTTCCTTTAGTTTGCTTATGAATAATAAATCATTACAAATGGCAGACATTTACTGAAGATCATAGTAAGCATATAAAGACTCGTATTTCTAAGGAATATGTTATATTTAGATTGATCCTTACAGGATAATATCTGACTTAGGCAAATATAGATCGCATCCCTCTACAGAGCATCAAACTAGAACCCAACTCGCTCTGGCAAACAGACAGCCCGGCACACGGGCGCAATTTTGTATATAGCACAAATTTTACTTGAATTTATTTTTAGTGTTTTTTGTGGCAGTTGGGGGCTGGGGCCTTACCGAGGGGGGAGGATGCATTTTGTTTGTATTTTTTTGCGCGACAACTACAGCACTAAACTGCAACGATACGTGCAGCGCGCGTGTGTGTCCGTGTGTGTCCGTGTGGTCAACATAAATAATAAAATACAGGCACGCACACTGCCACAAAAAATGGGGTAACTTGGCTTGTAGGGAGGCGGGCCAGCGGGCCGGCGGGCCGCGAAAAAAGCGTAAATGCTGTTTGAATTTTGCGCACATTTTACGCCTGATCGAAATATTTTGCGCCATCCAGGCGGTAAGACCGTAGAAAAAAGCCAAGCGCCGGCCCGGCCCGGCCCCTTCCCCGACGATCCCCCTATGCATGCGCCTACGAGACCTTTATTGTGCCCACCGCTGTTTTTTCTGCTTTGACGCGCCGACCAAAAATTGCCAATGGGCTTTGTTCGGGGGCGGCCAGGGTGAGCGGGGGCCCGGTTATGACTGTGGTGTGGCGGCCCGCTCGAGTTCCATTGGCTGGTCTGCTGTTTGTTTTGCGTGGGCCCCTGCATTGAGGTAGGCTAAGCAGCTGAGAGCGGCATGTATTCGGTGGACCCGCGGAGCTGTGGGACTATGGACTGCTGGTGCACACAAATGTTTGGTTAATCAGTTATAATCCCGTTTATGGGTGTGGTCTAAAACTGGAGGACTGCACTTATTAAAGCAGAGCACACCGATTTCAAATATCCAATATCTGTAATTATTTCAAACTGTTTGGCTTTGCTCTGGGAACATTATCTGTAAATAATACTCCCACTTGTTATCCCTAATTATGTCAGAGAATGGTACACTACAGCCTTCTATACTTCGTTGTTATTTAACTATATCTTTGGTAATAGAACATATATATAATAGCCCCTAGAGTGGAAGTTGGTCATGCCAGCGACAAGTAATTAGAAGTCCTTCACCGAAAGGCTAGATGTTTGATCTCGGTGCAAATAGCAACGCTTCCGAGCCATCGGCGCTTATAAAAAATCCAATTCCATTTATTTGCTTCAATCAATTTTAATCAAGTCCAGTCGCAGGATGCACACGCAGAGCAGAGACAGAGACAGGGAGCCCGAAATACCGAGACAAGGACGACGTCCCCAACTTAGCAGACTCATCGCATCTTAGGCACCATTACTACCCCGGACTGGGCAGGTGTGGGTTTATCTTGGGGTTATTACCGCTGAGTGTTGCCACACAAAATAATGCATTAAGAACGACAGGCGGGAGGAGTCGGGACTCGGGGTTCGGGAACAGGACAACGACAGCAGCTGCGTCGACTGTTGGGGGCGGACAACTGCAAGTGCCACCCCCACAAGGGCCACTGCATTCGGCTCCTCAGCCCCTCCTGCGTCCGGACAGGCATGCTCGGTGATTTTCCACCTAAGCCCCACTCTTTGCCCCGAGACCGAGTGTGGGTTTTCTTGGGCCTTTTCGGCCAATACATGGCCAATACCTATGTACAACAAAAAAGGCAAGTTGTCTTAAAATTTAATGAATCTGCGTGCTAGAAAGAGAGAGACCACACTCCGGAACTACTCACTACTCCGTACTCACTACTCCTGGCAGCCGAGTCCTTGGGCCTACTTGCAGGCCAATCTTTTTATGTACACGCATACATATGCCTCTGCCTGCACTTGTTGTTGCTCTCTTACTTGTCAGAGCCTGCAATAATAAGTTTTCCATGCACTTAATGTCAAGTAAACAGAGCACCCCTCCCCCCAGCCCCGACTGCATTTTCGGCTAGTCCTTCGGCCGAGACACACACACGCACAGGCACACGACACTCGACACCCACACTAAGGCAGCGACAGGCCGACTTTTGCATAGTTCTAGGCGCCTTGCAACACATTACGCATACGCACAGTTGCCCGGCAGGCCCCCAGTATTGCTGTTGCTGTTGTTTTTGCAAGTGCAAGTGCAAGTGCAACGACAACGACATCTACTGCAGCTGCATCTGCATCAGCAGCAGCCACAGCAATACCAACAGCAACAGCAACAGCAATAGCCACTGCAACTGCAACTGCATCTTCGAGTTTCTTGTGCAATTTCTTAAGATCCTGCCCAGACATGCCGCTCTGCTCGCACGGGCCAGCTAGGCCAGCCCTTCTCGCTCGCTCGCATAGGTGGCAGGCATTGCAGCGTCTTCTTGGGATTGGAAAATTTGTTGCTGCTTCATTTTCTTAAAATTTTGTTCAAATATGTGAATAATTGCAAAAGGTTCGGGCTCGGGCCTATGTGCCTGCCATTTAATTTTCCTAGACGATAAGGAGTGCGGGGCGGTGCGGGAGCGAGGGGACTCCTTGAGATCTCTCCAGTACATAATGTGGAGAATATATTTTGCAATTTGCACTGGAATTCCCCTTGCTTTGTCAACCCGCTTGAGATTTACATAAATAACTAAAATTTTAATATATGTTTATTAAAGCTCCGCTCCTAAGCAGGCCTCTCCCAGCAAAAAGCATTTAGACTAATTGCGTTCAACTTTTGATTGGTTGGCCATTGATTGTGCAAAGTATTCTCTGTATACAAGTCCCAGGATGTGCGATAAACGGGGGGCAGCATTAGGTTTGCAACTGTCGATGGGCAGTAAAAAGATCTGCCCCTTCTTGGGGTTATTGTGTGCTCATTCATGCACATTAGACAGAAATATTTCGGCAAATGTCCAGGGCACTGAAATCACATATTAATATTTAAGTTCAATGCGGGAATCAGAGAATTGAATATCTCCATTGCTCTTTGACGCAATCACTATCTATCGTATCATTTATTTTTTACTTTAAATGTAATTATAATTACAAATGAGTATGCTTTCAATGCATTGTAAGCGGCAGCTTCCCATTAACAAACACGGGTACTCTCGTAAAGACATTTTAATACTTGTAAGCTTATGGTAATATCACATGAGATATATATAAAATGCTAATAGGGAGCTTCAAGCTTAAGGCTGAATCTGTGACCACCACATTAGGAATACAGTCTGAATAATATAACAAAGGTATATAATAGCCAAGCGAGTATCTACAGACCTCAGTCGACTGTGTCGTACTACCCTTACTATTCCAAGATCTAGCCAAGATCAGGTCCACAAATATTCCCAGATCTTATAGTTCAAATATTTAAGAAGAGAACAACATCTGGTTGTGTTTTATAAGAAGTCTACCTTGCACTTTCTATTCCAAATTCTGAACAACATTTCCTAATCTAGTCCCGACTGGAACTTCTTGATAAATCTGGCTGTTATAGGGCTTTCCCAGCTAGCTGTGTCCCCAGTATTTCCCACATATCACGGAGCTTTGGGGCTCTGGCCAAGGAGCCAGCAAAAAGTGACCGAAATGAAATTCAAGTATAAATTGCGTGCGCAGTGCCAGCGGCAAGGGCGACACAGCAACGCCACAGAAAAAAGCAGGACATAATGGCGCAAGACATATCCCTCGAAATCTCACAGCCAGCCAAGGCGAGGCGATGTGGAGCGATGGAGACCTGGGGACCGAAAAAGGAACAGGAACTGGCGGTGGGACGGGCTGAGCCGGGACGGGACACATGCGATGGCCGGGCACCCCGAAACCCATCAAATCTAATCTCGCAGCGTAGCTGCTGATGCCACCCGGACTCCGGACTCCGGACTGCGGACACTGGACTCTGGACATTGGTTGCTTAGGACTGCGACCTTCCCCCCTCGCTTTCGGCCAGACCCTTGCTGAGCATTCGAAAAACTAAGCGGACAGCTTTCTTGGAATGCGCCTTGCCCCTCCGGTTCCTCCTGCGGCCAGAACGAAAATTGATGACCGGCCAGGGTCTGCTGGTGTCCTGCCTTTGGGTCGTGGGAATGGGAATGGGAATGGGGAGGGGAATGGGGAGGGACCTCCATCCAAGGTGCGGGGTGTTTGCCGGATTCGGTTTGGTCATTGGCGCTGCGGCCAAAAGAAGTAATTCATCTTATTTTTTTCCCCACAGCCCCTCGTCCTTTTCCTTCCTGTCCTTTCGCCTGCCGCCTGCCGCCACCACCTTTTTTCTGGCCCGCTCCTGCGACCTTTTTTCCCATTCGCCTTGGCGACGGGCGACGGCATCTCAAGACGCCCACATGAGTCGGGGCTAGGATACGCCAAAAGGATAATGAAAGGAGCGGCAGGACTTGGCAATAGAAGGGGGTTAGGTGGAGCAGAGAAGCGAGGGCCCGGACCCAAGCGTTGAACTTAAGTGAACTCAAACAAAGCGAGCTGGCGACTCGGGGGGCTCCTGGAAAGGGAGGCAGGACTCACCGAGCTGATCCCTCTGACACACACACACACACACACACATACAGAGTGGTGGCTGCCTCCAGGCATCATTACATCAAATGTCCTTCGCATTTCAGCAAAACAACAAGATGGCGGCTCCCAGCCAGAGGACGAAAAGGCAGCCAAAGAAAAACCCCAAAAGCAGTCGCTTCAGAAATCAGGGGCCTGGGAGCTGGGAGCTGGGGGTTACCCAGACTCAGAGACTCAAGGCTGGGGGAAAGCGAAAAGCGGAAGCCAGGAGCCGGGGCCGGGGGCCGGGGACCGGGGGTATCGCCATGGTCGCGCCGGAGACGAAAGGGGCGAACTTGGCGCCCCCAACGCCAAGGCGAAAGGACTAAGCTGGAATAGAAGTGGATGCCGGGAGGTGGGGGCGAGGATGCCGGCAGGGAGAGCCAGCTCATTGGCGCAAGCAATAAACGTTAAATTTTTTCTTGCTTCTGCAGCATAATGGCGGCAGGGAGGGGCGCCGCGGTGGCCCAAGCATCGGACACCGCACTCCCGGACTCCCGGACTCCCGGACTCCCGGACTCCCGGACGGCACAAGGAGTCCTGCGAGCGGTCCAAAAAGTCTGACGTGCAATAAAAGACCAAAATCCTTTCCCATTGCGCTAAGCTCGGAACCGTCTGCGGGATGGGAGGGGGAGGCACGAGAGAGCTCGGCGGAGGTGGGCGACGGCAGTCGCTGAATTTTCGGCAGCAGGAAAAGTTTCGGGGCCGAGGGGGGTGGCTGACGAGTCCTTTCAGGGGGTCGGGTATAAATGGTATAAAAATAATCGTCATAAGAGGGTGACTGGGCGGGCTGGGTGGCTTAGCAGGGTGCTGAGTGGGTGGTTACCCTGATGGCACAGTGGGGTCCTCAAGGATCCTGGACTGCTAACCAAAGTAAGGAGTGGAGAGTTGTCAATTAATAGTTCTATCAATCAAAAACAATTATTCCTGACTACTAGGGGTATGACCTTTATAAGATTAAAATGAGAAATATATTTTTAAATCAGTGAAAGTAGTTTTTGATAAGAATTATATTATATACATTATATATTTATATATATATATATTTTATTTCGGGGTCAAGAAATTGCGATTCTTTGTATGTACTATAAAATATTGATGATAACAAGCTAATGGCTTTAATCTTCTAATAATTTTACTCTTCTCTGGTTTTATATTTCCGCTAATTTAATATAGCTATAGACTATATTGCTTTTTCCTCTAGGTTATAAAGTAGTTTTTGATAAGAAAAGTATATATATATACTTTATTTCGGGGTCAAGAAATTGCGATTCTTTGTATGTACTATAAAATATTGATGATAACAAGCTAATGGCTTTATTCTTTTAATAATTTTACTCTGCTCTGGTTATATATTTCCGCTTATTTCATAGAGCTATCATAGAAAGGCTGCTGTTTCTTCTAGGTTATAAAAAGTTTGTTGTTCCACTTAGAGTAGAATTTAACACAATAGATCAAAGGATTACGCAAATACGAGTGTAATTAATTATTAACATGAGAGCTCTTTAATTATGAGCATTATTTGATTTATTTGTTCTTCAAATCAGCTTAAATACGGCCCTGCGATTAAGCCATTTTGCTCGATGGCAATCGACATTCATCGGCTGTGAGTTAATTGAATAATACGACTCATAGTTCCTGCATTTGTTCAGGTTTCCCACAGTAGTCACTCTGGCTGGACTCCTGGATTGACATGGGAGGAGGATGGGGCGCACATAGGGACTCCTTCCTCCTGCTGTCACGGGGCAGCCGTCGCCCTATTGATTCCCCTCCTGTCCGCGCCTTGGCTTCTGGCCAAAGTCCCGGCCATTCTCCATTCCCTGTGTTGCATTAATTTTTACCATTTGCTCTTTGTGCTGCAGCGCATATATCCCCCTGTTCCGTTCGTTATTTTTTCCAGCCAGCTCCGCTTTTCGGATGACCGGGGTCTGGGTCTGGATATTTTAGAGCTGGGCGCCTAGTTTTTGGAGCTCAGCCCCTCGGCGAGGGCCCGCGCCCGCCCAGCTGCACTGTTTGACCAGGGCTTTGTTTCCAACCTATTCCCAAATAACCCGAGGCCATTAAATTGTCCCTCGCCGCACACACACACACACACACACACACTCACACGGGCGGGCCGGCGCTCTCACACACGCAAGGATAACTATGTTAGGGTGAGCCGCCGGCTACGAGCCCTCGGACCCGCGCCGCACATCAAAACTCATTTCATGTAACGCGCATTATGCTTTCCACGGCATTTCGCGTCCACAAACTGACAGTTGACGGATTGGAGGGGCGCCACCTTGGCACCTCCCCGGGCCCCAGCCCCCAGCCCCCATCCCCCAGTCCCTGTGCTTCGGTCAAAGTTGTATTTGATATACATAAAGCATTTGAAATCGGTACAAGCTTTTTAAAGCTCCATCCGGGGGTTCCCACGCCAGTCCGGGACCCACACATAAATTCCATTTATATTCCAGCTGACTGCCGCGCCCCAAAGTCGGTCTCCGGTCTCCACCCCACACGGGTTAAGCCACAATTTGATATGTCCATTGTGTCTTATCAGGCGACATGGTTACCGCAGCGAACCCCCAGCGAACCCCAGCGAACGCTCCGAGCTGCCAGAGGGTCTCGACTCGCCTCGAAGTAACACTCTGTGGCCCGGGTCCCCTGGCAGATCCTTGCGGCCTTGCCCAAATAAACCCCCAGTCCCCAAGCCTCAGCGCCGCACCGAGTGGAAAAAATAGAAAAATGGAAAAGGAAGCACTCGGAAAAAAGCCGTCGAAAGGTGACTTTCTAAAAGCTAAACTATGGTTTCTTGGCTTAGAGTTAATCTCAAGTGCAGATTGCATGCCAAGACCAATAAGTCATTAAATGAAGCCTTTTCTCACCTATTTAATATATATATCCTAGATAATCAGATCTGGACAAGGACGGTCTGTCTTTTAAGAAGCTATCTGATAGGGCTTATGTAGTTAATAGAGTGAATATCGCTGCTTGTCTACCTTATTGTATATATAGTTGATCACACTGTCCCTTCTTTAATTTATATAGCTTTTTTTATACTTATTGAAAATATAAATAATGTGTAAGCAGATATATAAGTACTACTGTATTAGCAATTATAGATTAAGCTTTTTGGTAAAGTGAATACCGGTTGGCATTTCTGCATTTATGTTCCAGTTCCCAAAATTCCAAAAATATAGGAAACGATAAATAGGTTAAGATTAAATAAGTTAAGAGAGTATGGTCACTTTACGATCAAAGTGAACACGCACTTTAAGAAACTTAAGTGTTGAAATATATAAATAAAAGTGAATCAACTGAGAAACCACGTTAACAAATGTAAACATCCACATCCACATCTACATAACCAACATAACACATCCATTAAACGAAAGTTTTTTAAACCTCTTTCAATAGACTAAGATATGCATAGACTGTATAGTAAGTAGCTTTGTTATTACTTATTGAAAATATATATAATGTAAACATAGTTCGGATAATCGAGAATTATATGTAATAAGCACACATCCATTAAACGAAAAGTTTAAAAACCGCTTTTAATAGTTTTATGAGATGCATAGCCTTTATGTGGACTTACAAGGCGGCGTTTCGATTAATTCCCGAAGAGGGCAAATTTTGTAAAACATAATAATACAGAGTTTTCCTCAGTGCAGGACCACACACTCGGAAGGGCGAAATGAAAACGCGCGCTCGTCAGCCAGCTAGGTCCCTTTACCTTTCCCTCGCCACCCAAAGGGGCGAGGCCGGGCCCAGCCCACATCAGAGTGGCGTTTTTTCCAGAAAATCCCCTGCTCCGGCCAGGGCTTCCACCCCAGACCACCCCATCCCGGCTCGTTTCCTGCTCAACAAATGCCAAGAAAAAGTTTTTTCGACATCGTTCCCCAACCGCCCTCCGCCGTCCGCCATCCGCCCAACTCCGTCCTCATCATCATTGTCGTTGAATTTGAAACGTTGTTGCAGCCACTGGGGTGGGTGTGTATCGGTCTGCGAGGGGGTCAGTCGCCGGCCTCAGCGCCCTCTCGTCTTCGTTTATGTTCTCGTCCTCGGCGACGTCCTCGCCCGCCTTTCGTCCTCGTGCCGGTGCTCGCTCTCCTGGCCGTGGCAGGGGCAGGAGCAGGAGCAGCGCCACATGGCTGGCCAAGGCAAAGGCAACACATTTGAAGAGGGTCGCACACATCGCAGGAGTTTGAGTTTGAGGCAGGGGCGAGCAAAGAAATGGGAAACTAAAATGAAAGAAATCCTGGGACAGGAACCAAGTGCACTGGAGATAAAATGTCCTTAAAGCCAGAGGTTGGTCTAGATGGAAACGAAATTCCTTGTCAAGTGTTCCAGCTGCAGAAGAACCTAAAACCATTTGAATTATACAAGATGTACCTTATTCTTATATATCTTATTCAGATATAGAAGGTATTTATTAAGCAGTTCATCAGTGGGAACACGCATTTTCTCTCAGTATTGGAGAGGGGTTATTGGACCCGGGTGCATGTGAGCCCCAGCTCCAGCTGTGCTTGTCTGCTCGTTTGTTCTTCGATTTAATGAAGGATATGCCGCATGGCTCACCTCTAAGCACCCAATTCCAGATCCCAGCCTATTTCTCCAGCTTTTTTGTATAAATTTCATAACTTTTCCCTGCTCGCTCGAAAAAAAGTTTTGCTCTTAGGCCTAAAAAGCGGGTTGAAGCCAGCCCTCCTTTCGCCCGCCCGTTTTTCATTCGGATTTTGGGTTTCGTTATTTCTCACAATTTCTCCGTCCCCGTCCTCCCCCAGTTTTTTCCCAGCTTTCCCTGCTTTGCATAATGCGAGGGTTCTCTGGGGCGAAAAGAAAAGAGTTCGAAGGGGGTAGAAAAGCGACTGAGAACCGGGCCCACCTTGGAGGTAGCCAACTTGGCAGGGGAGACGCCAAAAGACGGCCACGAAAGACGGTGAAAATGTGTGTAAGGCACGAATAAAAGCCAGGGTTGAGAGGGCTAAGATAGATGAAGAAGGTTGGCTAGAGGATTATTGTCATCAGTTAAGTTCACATGTCGCTGGGACCCTCGAATAGGAAAGCAAAAACTAACTCCCGGACCACTTACCCACTCCCCTGATCTCTGTCCCAGGCTGGTCCACTGAATCCAGTGTCAAAAGCAATATTATTTCAGTTCCTGCATGGAGAGTCCTTCAATTATGCTCCTTAGACTGCCCCCAATGCCCAGTCGATAAAAGCGGAGGAGGGGAGTTCCGGAGCTCTGGGTGCTGGGTGATGGGCGCCCTCGATATTGTCAAAAAGTAATTAGATTCGAGGTTATTACATAAGCGCAAACGAGCGTCCAAAATTGGGAACCCTCGCACGCCCAGCGAAGGAGGGGTGGAGTCCTGTCGGCTAGGGGTGTAACTCTCTGCCCATTTTTATTTTATTTCTGGGCACGAAAAATGTGAAACAAAGTTACGGGGACGGGCCAAGTGGTGACGTCGTTCCCAGCGCCTGCCCCTGTCCCCTGCCCACTCGCATCCTCGTCGTCGCAGGCAACAAATTAAATGCTGAAAATAATACAAAGACATCCTCCCTCCTGGCGGCGCTAACGATTCTGGTGACGCGAGCTCAGTTTACGCTTAGCGCGGAGGCTTACGGCACATGGCACTGGCTGATGACGATGGCGGCGGATGGGCTGGTGGGGGGTCGGGGAGACGGGAAGACGGGATGACGGTGTGGTGGGGGATGTCTTCACTGTCATGACAACAAGGCACAGAGTCTCTAGACCCAACTTAGGCTCCGGCTTGCGGGAGAGATTCCGCCTCGGGGAGAGTGGGTGCGACTTAGTAGGGGAAGCTTGACGATGGAGCCTGCCTAATGGGTGACGCCGCTGATCTGAGCATCGTTCCATTCGCTTTCCCTACCCTGGCAGCCTCCAGAGGCAAGGTGTTCCCAGTCAGAGCAGCAGGTAGATTGCTTTCGATAACCAGTAGAGTTATAATATAAGATATATATGAGTCATATATATTATATAGACGAAGTTTGAGTACAATGGGATGATAAAGATTAAACAACAAGATAATATAAAATGAAAGTGACAACATTAAATATTCTATCTCGTTCGCACGCGACTCAAACGGTTAGTCGAGTTTCTAACCATGGGTTATTTATTTTAAGGTTTTAATTTATACATTATTCTTAGAACTTTGATATACAGTCAATAAAGGGAGTCGTTTCTGATATCGTTTCGATAAAGCTGTTGGGAATAGCGGCCCCCATTTTTTTCTGTGTCATTGGGCCTCTGTCTTTGGGTTACCGGGTATCTCATAGGCGAGCACATTCGACTGTAGTTTTCTTAATGGTTTATATAAATATATGCAGGTGAAGTTTTAAGAGCTTCTCTATATAGCGTTGGAACGCTGAGAATATTAAATTGTTTCATTAAAATATTCGGAAGAACTTCACTATGATTTAACATTTAATTTAACAATTAATACCATAACTCAAACTGATCTACCAACTGACACTCTTATCTGATTTTATTTTACTCCCTAAAGCCTAGCTGTGGGTAAAAAACAAAAGTAGTTCAGAAAAACTCTCATTTTTATTTACATGGGGCTTGAAAAAGGGTTCGTCGTGCCTCGGTTAAGGGGTGACAAAGTGATTAAAAAGCGTGGAAATGGGAGGAAAAGGGCTGTATAGAGCCCAAGATGCAGGTGAAACCCTCAAGGAGGCTACACGGATGCGGGGAAGGGTGAGAATGGGAGCAGAGTGAAACTGGCACTGTGGCAGCGCGCTAAGGGTTGTTCGGCCTGAGATTGTGCCTAGTTTAATTTCAGTTAATTGTGTTTTGCTTCTGAGTAAAACATTCGACTATTTGATGAAAATAATGCCGGAAAAGCGGTGAAATTTCCAGATTCGGTGGTTGGAAAATTCATGAGGGTGGCACGCCAAAGGGTTGAGCTGAAGGGAAGTTCTCTGCGCGCTCCTTTGATATACATAAGTACACACGTACAGGCGGAAGTAGTTTGTGCCAAGTCATTTGTGAATCTTATGCTAATGTGAATAGGAAAGCAGCTAAAAGCTTCGGGGTAGCATAGGGGTGTGCTATTAATTGGAATACGGAAAATCTTCTAATTGATTAAATTTATAACTGATAGAGTCATCTATACGACGACAGTTTTATAATTCTCTATTAAATATTGTGAATAATGTAGTAAACATAAGATTCATACTTGTGGCGTGAGGAGGAACCAAAATTAACTGGGGGAATATCTTTATATTATGGGTTTAATATATGTAAGAATTGTATGAAGTTAGAATTATTATAATAGATATAAGGGGAACAACTAAGAGATTGTTATTGGCAAAGAATACATATTAATTTAAGTTCAGTATTCCTGATAGAGATTTATAATGAAGGCATATCCTAGTTCCACTGACAAGTGTTTCCTAACGAAATTGAAAATTGAAATCCAAATCTCTTGAACTCTACAGAATCGTTAAGGAAATGTATACTTTATATACCTAAAATATTGCATAAATAATAAATATTTAAATATTAGGTCTATTGATAGTATCTCAATTTGTTGAAATTGGAAAATGTAAGTGGGAGATATGTATTAATAGTAGCGGTACCAGTTAAGCCTTGTCGAAGAGGGTCTTTGGGGCCCAGATCTGTGTGACCCACCATTTCACACGCCATTAATCACATTAAGCGCGTATCGGACGACACCGCGATAATAATTCAAAAGGTTACCAGCGATATTTTGGCGTCATCTTCCGCCATAATTTCTAGGACCGGGAGCGGGCATGAAAAATCTCTTGTTGCGGTCATATTGAAAGTTAATTGAAAATCAAGTTAATGCGTTTAATTGAATAGCCATATAAGCATATGTGCTGTCAGGGGCCCAGCGCTAAAAACCTGTACACAGAAATGCAATAAAAACATTAAGCGAAAAAAATGAATCGAGTACACAAACATAAAGCACACATAATTGCTTACACACACAGGGACACACCTCCGCACACGCACAGCGGGTGGCCAGGGGAGGCGGGGAGGGCGACAGGCGGATGTCCTGTCGATGCGTGGAGGCGACAGAGGCCCATGTGCATATTTATATGTGGGAAATTATATACAAACACAAACACCCACGCCCCGCACAACGCTCCACACCCCGCACCACGCACCACGCTCCACGCACAACGCACACACAATATATAGAAAATCATAATGACGACGATGCATCATCGCAGAACAAAGGCGACACGCACAGACCCCGAGCCAGACCCATGACCATAACCATATCCAGAACAAGAGCCAGGACCTTAACCCCCGCCCGGCCTGGGCCGGGCCCTATTCAGGGCAACCCTTTCGGCAGGTGTGAGGCGCGCACTATTCAGGGAGCGGAGTGCGGGCAGGCAGGGGCTCTGCCCCGACTGTCCCAATCAGACAATCGATGCGCCTAGTGGAGAGCGGTGGAGCGGTGGGTGGCCGCACAGATCAGCCCCAAGAAAGTGTCCCCTTCAACAGACAGACAGGCCTTGAAAAATAAGTCCCTCTAATTATTATCATGGAAATTTCCTCTCGGAAACCACCGGTCCTTAGGTTCTTAGGCCTAAAAGCAGGCGTGTTATCGATTTGAGGCCTTGTTGCTCCAGCCGCCATCTCGCTCTCTCGCAGGCACCCAGAGCCTCCCACACGCACACGCCGGGTGCGGGCGGGGAAATCCATTTTTCTTAAGATGAATTTTGATTAAAATTTCGACCAACACACACGTGCGACGCCTCCGTCTCGCTCTGGCCCCGTGTGCTCTCTCGCTCGCTCTCTATGTATCACTCCGGCCTCTCCGACTGCCGGGTGTGTGTGAGGTGTGTGTATGGGAAATAGATGCTGTGGCACTCTCGAATGTCTTAAGAAACTGCAGTTGCCGGCCCAAGTGCAATGAAAATAAATGCAGCTCATTCTGCGGCCGGGGTGTGGCATCCTTTATACATAAATAGGCAATTTACTTTGTTTTTTGATAGGTGCTTCCATCTAATCAGTGGCCCTTGCCGTGCATAATGACTGATGCTGCGTGCAAACAGGTATTACGCAATGGGAAATATCGAGTATTCCTCTTGCCTCTGTCGTCACCCTTCGGGGCCTCTGCAATTAGGGCTGCCATTGAATCCGGCCGAGGCAAAAAATGTGATTTTGTTGTGCCCAGTCAGCAGTGGCTGCCCATGGCCCCAGCCCCCCGCCCCCAGCCCGCTGCTCAATCATTATTCCCGGGCCCCCGCAGTGGCAGCCACAAACTTTAGTGCACTTTCTTCGTTCCTATAGCTGGCTCGCTCTGGCCTCCGCAAACACGACACACACATCCTCGGCCGCTTGCCCTCTCACTTGCTCACTAATAAGAATTTCCGAATTAGGCCCTCTCGCTCTGGCAGCTCGCATGCTGCCTCTGTCTACGGCAATATGCAAAATGCAAAAATGTGCATTAGGCAAAGTCCAAGAAGCAAACGAAAACTTTTTGGGGCGGCAAGCTGGGGGGGGGGGAGGCAACGGAAGCTGTTGCAGCTGCATGCGGTCAGCACGTGTCTGTGTGGCTGTGCGGGTGTGCGGGCGTGCGGGTGGCACTTGGGGCAGGCGGGCGTGTGTGGTTAGCTTCTTAAAATACAAGCATACGAATGCCGAGTCCCGAAATTCTTACAAGCAAGAGTGCAAGTCTCTCTCTCTATATGGCTATGTATGCACGGCTGTATGTGGTCAGCTGATGTATGGGAAACTCTTTGGTCAGTTTTCTTGCAAGAAATCTAATCAACACACACACACCGAGGCGGGGGCTGCAGTGTGTTACGTATACGCAGTGCTGGGCGGCCGACGCTTGTGCATAATTCGTTCGTGTGTGAGGGCGGGCGGGGGTCCTGCTGTAGTTTGCCGGCGGGGGTAATTTCTCCCAGGAGGCAGCCCACAAACACAAGTATATATAAATGCTTTTAATTTGCACAGTACGCACACACAAAGGAGTGCAAAATTTTGAAGAAAATCCAGCAGAACAACTTGCTTTTCGGAAGTTGCTTGCTGGCAGTGGAGAGCCGCTCCTGGACTGGGCGAGTCTTACGACATTTCACCAGCTGCCTGGGAGGGCAGGGACCCAGCGAGTGTGTGCGTAACGGGGCAAAGGAGGGAAGGAGAGGAGCATAGTGCTGTGCTGTCTTATCTTTTTCCTTGGCAGCCACCTCACCTCCTGGGACCACCTAAGGATCGCCATCGGAGTGGGGCCGGGACTGTACATCCACAGTTGAGTTGCGGGCTTTACGCATGCATATTCAATGCATTTTCTTCAAAGTATCTGCGCCCGGGCACCCTAGAGCGAGATGCAACGCTTTGGGGCGGGAGGTGTCTTCGGCTTGTAAATTAGTTGCAAAATATAATGCAGGCTGTATCGCAGAGGCACTTCTTTTGAGCCAATGTCTTTGCACTTTGTACGGTTCCCATAACATTAATTTGTTCAAATAGGGATATGGTAATCGTACACTGATATAACCATGGGTATGTGGGCTAATTTCGTGGATCGGTCAACTGGGCTAGACATATGGTATTTCAAATATTTATTCTAAGATATGTTAAAACTTTGATAACTAAATATCTTTCATTATATTCTAATTTGCGCAAAACATACTTCTGGCATTTGTATATTATTGAAAATGTAGCAGAGCTCCCATATATCATAACACCTTACTAATTCATACACCTTATCATTAATAAATTTGTTTTTACCTCAAGTATATATGTTTGAACCTCAATTAGAAATAGGTAAGAATTCGACAGATCCACATATCTATATTCAAAGTGTGATTATTATCCAAGAGAGCTTGACTCCAAGAATGCTATCTCATGACAGACTTCCTGCATCCTTGATTGCAAAAGGACGTCAAGACCTACTCAATTTCAGACACTGATTTGTACAGCCTTATATAAGCTAATATCTAAGTTGCAATAGATGAAGCCCTACTATTTCAACTAGAGGCTACCACTATATATATAAATAAAACTAATATATAAATATATATATGCAAATTAAGTACTGTTACCTATTTTCTTGTGATTGTAGCCTTAAGGCAAATTCAGAGGACACAATCAATCAACCAAAGTTATCAATCCGCGCAAGGGAACCCACATACCAGAACCCTACAAGCCCCAACCCTTTTCGGTGCTATTTGAATCGAATAAAAAGCAATTACAACCCAATCAATCGGGCAAGCCAAGTGCAAAATAAAAAACGGACTTCGGCGTGAGCCGCAAAGCAGACTCGAATGATAAATCAAGAGATAGTACTGGCAAAAGGACTGAAAATAATGGTGCAAATCTGAATATGCAAATAGAGCACAAATATCTTGCCGAGCAGCACCCTTTTGTCTGGCTTTGCTTTTTATTTGGATCCTTTTGTGGCCGTCTGCCGTTGTGCTCCACTTTTGAATTGATTTCGCCGAAAGTCGTAAATTCCTTTGGCAACTTTCGCTCGTTGAATTCCGCATCCTTGCCCGACGTCGATGTTTGTTTTGGAATTGTTTCCATGTTTTATTTTGTTGCATGCCGCGCTTGGCTGGTGGCTGCCGTTTTTACGGCCAAGGAAAATGGAAAAAAGCGCTGAAAGTCGGGATCCTCCATAATAATATTCAAAGCCATGTGTGTGCGAGCGGACGCGAGAGAGGGAGAGAGCGGGTCACCAATACAATGGCAGCCGCTCGTCGTCCTTTTCGTCGTCGTCGCGAGATTCTCTTGCTGGCTTCGTCCTCGTTTCTCGCCTCGTGTTTGTTTATTTGCATTTCCGCTTGAGCTGCAGAACGCTCTCCTCTCTCCTCTCTCCTCGCGCCTATGTGGGCTTGTGTGTGTGTGTGCGCGAGGACTCCACAGGTGGTTGTGTCTGTTGCTTCTCTGCCTTTCGTCTGGCATTGTCATTGAGGACTTTTTTCTGTTGTTGCCCGCTTTCTAGTCTGTCTTGCTTGTTTTTTCGTCGGCTCCCAAACACTTTTGCCTTCGCATTTCTTTTCCGCTCGCCACGTGTGAGTATGAGTGTGAGTGTGCGAGTGCGAGTGCGTGTCGGGCCGAGTGTGTGTGCGAGTGTGGTGCCGCCAGGACATGCTCATCATCATCATCTTCTCTTTGCATTCTCTCGCATTGTCGAGCGGCGTCTCGCTCTCGAGCCGTTTGCTTATTTGTTTGTTTTGCCTCCACTTTGCTTTTTCCTGTTTCTGTTGTCCTTTGGGGCGGATTGGGGGCAGTGTGGCGGCAGTGGCGGCAGTTGCGGCAGTGGCGGGGCAGGATCCGAAGGATAATTTTCTTGGTCGCCCGGTTTTTTGTGCTCTTATTATGCCGCACACGGCTCAACTTTTCAACTTGCTCTTTTTAGCTTTTTTCGATGGCGGCAAAATAAAATGAAGTAAAAAATACAATTTCGTCAAGGACGTTAATTGTTTTGCTTCTATTTTTTTCGTCTGGCCTGCATGCTTGTGTGTGCGAGGGAGACGGCAGCTAGGTGTCTATGTGTGCGTGAGTCCTTTGACTTTTATTTTTGCCTTTATTTTCTGGCGCTGCTTGTTTATGTTGTTTTTCCATTGCCACCTCAATTTGCGTGCACTTGCTGGCTGTTGTTGTTGTTGTTGTTGTTGTTGTTGTTGCCTCTGGCGCTGCGTGTCCTTGCCATTATTTTGATTTCTTTTTTCCACTTTCTTCCGGCCCGAACACTCACACATTCCCCCATAAGTGGCGTTTAATTTATCAATTTGCCGTTTGCCAAAGGAATTCATTATTTGATTGTTCTCTTCATTTTTTTGTCGCTTTCCGCCTTCTCTTTCTCTTTCATGAGGTTTGTTTACTATTGTCTGGGCTTAATCTTTTGTTTATTTGCCATCAACGTCATCGTTCCGGGTCTGTGCCGGCTGCTGTGTTGCTGCCGCTTTGTCGCTGCATCGGAAGTTCAATCGGCAGCCATGAAATCCTTTCCACTCCCCAGATGCTGGCAGTGTTTCGGTAATTGAAGTCAAATTGCTTATTGGGATGGATGCAGAGTTGATTGAAGTATTCAATGCACTTTCTTTATGGGTATCAGCGAGGCTCGAGTGTGATCCTTTCGCCATCCTGTATTTGCAGTGTCTTACTTAACTTGTTACTTTCTTGAGAATACTTTTCAGGGCACATCTTCTGTGAAATTGTTCTTTAATTTTCATTGTTTCAACTCCCATCACAAAGTCCTGCCGCACTCACTCAGCTAGCAGAAGTAATTAAAACGCAAATCCAAGCAGGCCCAAGTAAGCAATTGCCACCTTGTAGGACAAGTCATCAGCAAACATGAAAATAGACCACGAAAAGTACGAAAAATAGAAGAGAATCGAAGTCGGCGAGACACAGCCGAAGGACAACTCGGAGCAAATTGTCAAATTAAAAGGGAGTGGATATTTTGCAGGACGCAGAATAAAGCCAAAGGAAGAGCCAAAGCCCTGAAAGGAACCAGGCTGGGGCCCAGCGGACAATTAAGCAGAAGGGTGACTGACAATTAGAGGGATGGCTGAGGAATCGACAAGTTTCGGGCGCGCAATTATGATTATGGGTGCGTCCCCACCCAAATCCCTCTTTAATTGTTTTTTTTTTCTCTCTCCCAGCTCCCATCTCCCATCTCTCATCTCTCGTCTCGCAGTATCCTTTGAGAGGGATGCTGCCCAGTTGCCTGGACGGAAATTCATTAGAGCGGCGGGGTAACTGGTCCCTGGCCATGTCAAAGCGGCTCCAAGACGATGTCTTGGCTTTTTTCCTCAGCGAAAATTGCAATTTTTCCAGGACCAGACTTCGATGGGGCTGGGCTGGGACAATTGTCCCTGCCTGGCAGACATCCCCTGGCCCCTCCCTCGGTAAAAAGGGCTTCGCGTCCTGCTTACGGAAGGAGGGGGGGGAGGGGCATAAGGGACAGCTAGACGGGCGGACGAGCAAACATAAAAATGCGTTTTTGCCTTCAGAAGTCCCTTTTTGAAGGGCGGCCCGTGGGGTGGGACTGGGGAACTCGGTGGGGCGACTTGGACGGGCACCTAAACAGAAAGTAATCAACCCACACACACAGTCAGACTTATATATATATATATATATATATATATAGCCAGCCACACAGATACTCAGATATACAGAGACAGGACAAGAACGGCGTCTCCACCTTCGCTCATTTGCACAAAACACACCCACAACTTTGGTCCGAACTGGAGAAACTTTTTTTCGCTTTCGCCGCTCCAACATTGCTGCTTCCTCTGCGCCGAAGGAAGGACGAAACGGAACGGGGAACGGGGAAGGGGGAAGGGGTTGGGCGGGGCATTGTTCTTGTGCCGCCATGAAAATTAATGAAGAAGTGCCCGACCCATGTTCCAAAGGCACTAAAACTCCGTCCTCCGCCCAGCGACCGACAGACAGACTGACGTTTTGGTCCCCTGGTTCGTCGGGGTGTGGGGCCTGGGACCTGGGTCCTGGGTCCTGGGTCCAGGGTCCAGGGACTTGGGACTGGAGCTGGGATATGGGTATGGATTAGGGGGTGAGTCTGGAACCGTGGCTACGACCGCCTCTTGGGGGTGCGTGCCCATATCTGCTGGTGTCCAATTTTTTTCGACTTACACAAATGCCGAGCTTCTGTTTAAGTTTCGCTGACTTGCAGTTTGAATTAATTAATGTTTGGATGGAAATAATTCCGATATCCCTAACTAAAGTACATTTTAATAGTAGAGAAGACTTAAAGATGGCCAGAGTGTTGGGTTATTACGTAATAAAAGCAACTATCAGACCGATATTCGTTGCTCAAATTAATCCTTTTATATATAAAGGTTTTCTTATTTATAATTCAAACAAATAAGTTAAATAATCAATATTTTAAATCAAACAGATATATCACAGAAATTAAATAATAATATTTATGTTTGGGATTTTCAGCATATACTCCAGGAGCACTTAAGGAATTTTGGAATATGTAATCAATATCAATATGTTACTGTACATGTATTCGATCTGAGAGGAAAGTGAACGCTTGAAAGGATTCGAATTTAGAATTGGAGTAATATTAACCCACTAGAAACTTACAGAGAGGCGAAAATCTGTTAAAAAAGTGTCGCGGGCCCCATAAAAATAGCCGAAACTAGACGGGCTAGGGGTCCTCCCAAAAACCAGGAGCGAAAGACAATGGAAAAGCGATTTCGACGGCACACGGAACATTGGGCAAGCCAAGCCCTTCGGGTGAGTGGAGGATTGGGGCTTTGTGGACTGCGGGGGTGACTCACCCAGCTGGAACGGGCACACACATGGTCAAGTGGGTGTTGACCCGTCCGCATTTGGAGGTGCACGGACTCGTTCAGAGCTGGGGGTTTTTTTTTTGGAGGCTAGTCGCCCGGCTGCGGCAACTGTCGCTAGATGGCGCCGAACAGGAGCCGAGTAGCAGCAGGACGCGGAAGCGGACGCGGACACGGACATGGACGAGGACGAGGACGACGCCTTTGCTTTTAGCTTGATTGCCAAGCCTAGTTAACTGTAAAGTTTTATAACTTTGGCCGGTTACCGCCAGCCTTCAGCCCCCAGCCCCCTGTCACCCAATCACCGCCCCCTCCCGGACACAGACAAGCCTCACCTGCAGAGCGTCGAAATCGGTTGGTTTATAGCACGCGCCAACGCAGCCCTTGGTCCTTGGTCCTTTCGCCTCCTAAGCCCCGCCTGGCCTGGCTCTAACCCCAACCCCTCACCCCTGGCAGCACCGACTTTCGTTCGACCCTTTTAAAAAGTCGTCAATACTCGCCTTGCTGCGAAAGGGTTTTGGGGAAACGTGCAACGGCCTCTGAACTCGGCAAGGATGAGCGGCAGGCAGGGACTGGGTCCGGCAACCAGAACAAGGACCTGAGCTCGGGCGTCTATCAAATTCCAATTTCGGTCCCTTTTTTTCCTCCGCTCCGTTGGCATTCAAGGTTTATGGCGTCTTTTTAGCGTAAATCCTGCATGGCCACGCCCGGAGTCCGGTTGTTGCTGCTGCACCCTTCGGGGACCGTTGCTGGATCGTGGCTCCAAGCGTACCCAACCCCTGAGTCAACCCCATGCCCAGTCCACCGTTGGGACCACATCTCCCACAGCCTCCACCCTTTGGCCCCAAACTCCAACGGAACAGTTAGAGCTTGGGTTCTGGGTTCATCTGCAGTACTTGGATTCCATCGACTGCAGAGTATTGTATTTAATTCTGTTCTGATATTAATACGGCATGTTTATAATATATACTTATTATATATTGTGCAACTATTCGAGCTTCCCTCTGGTTTTATTTTCTAACTCATCATTGGAGAAACCAGTGGAACTTTACTCGCAGATATTAAAGCTTCCGGGAATATTCCCTCTTTGCATCAACACATCCGTTTTTGAGCAGATTTCTTTGTTGAAAAAGTTGTAAATTAATCTCACGATCTCCACTACATTGAGCTCATCGCATCGGTATGAAGCAGTCAATATTCGCATTAATCGCCAATGAGAAATTTACCCGCACTGCCATAAACTTGTAATTTGAATACGAACTTCAGCAATACCCTACCCAACAGGCAACCTGAGGTCCAACGCCTGTCAGTATATATCACTATATTCGAGTGAGTTGCTTAAGAGTGATGAAGGATTTGATTTGATTTGTTGTAGGAATTCTACTACTGAGCGGCTGAGTGTAAAATGCTGTAGATATCTTAACTGTTTGGGCTTAAAAGAGTATTTCCAAGCCGAAAGCGGTCAAACTAGTTTTTTATATGAACATATGCTTATTTGTTTAGTAGGAAACCGGTATTTTTTGTTGCCGGTCAGAATATACAGACGTTCGAGTATATGCACACTTCATTGATAACGAAATCTTCTTTGTTTCGTTTTTGTGACTTAATAACAACCGATGCTAATTTTTTTAATGGTAAATAGTTGGCATGACCTTTCCAGTTTAAAGATAAAGTTATTATTGGCCATTACTTTTTAGAGGGTATGATTTAGTTTATGCGATGTTCTTTATGTAAAATTAATATTTTTCCCCGTCTAAAATGAGAGTAACCCTTCTGCGAAGCGATAACCTTTAAATAGTAAGCTCTAGCTTCCAGCGTGTAAACCTTGGCGTATACACAACAAATCGCGATTAGCTGGAGCTTGGCAAGCTCAGTAGGAACTCTCAGGTGCAATCAGCAGCCCAGTTCAGTCTGATTCAGACAATCAATGTGTTTGCAAGTGCCGCGCAGCGATCGATAATGAAGTACGCTAGTCTTGTAGTTAGCTGCGCCTGCTTGCTGCTCCTTCAACTGGAGGTAGGTCAAGGAACTCCCCTCTAGCCAACATAAGTAACGTCGCCGTTTTCTTGTAGATGGGAGCAGCCAGAGCCACCGGCAGCGGACCCAGCGAGTCCCTCTACGCCACGGCCCGGGAACTGGGCTTGGATGCTGCGGGCTTGGACGAGATATGGCGCACCAGGAAGCCGTTGGTTATCACGAATGCGAATGGGCCGAATGAAGTGACCACGGTGACCTACGTTCTAAGTCCCAACGGAAGCA
>VNKC01000873.1:0-58448 GCA_008042775.1 Drosophila pectinifera
CGTTGCTTGTGCGAAGCGGAAAACAAATTGACAAAAATCAGAGCGTCGACTTGGACGGCGCTAGCATACATATGTATGTGCGTATGTCTCTGGGTTTACAAAGCGGTGACTTTGTAAAAGTATGTATGTATGTTTACTGGATATACATATCTCCGTGCAGAATAGCACGGAATTGGAATTGAAACAAATTAGGGAAGGGTATGTTATAAATATATATATTTTATTTGTTTATATAATTATTGCCTGCGGATAAATATTTGTTTATGTAAATTTGCTGTGTGGACAAAAATGTGTATTTATAAATAAATAAATAAATGTGCATGCAGAAGTGTAGTTTGTATGTATAAATATTTATTCAAAACATACTGCTGCACCTGATCGCGCGTGTAGGAGTCGAATCCTCTATCGCTTTTTTAAACTTCTGTTTTACAAGTTTTTTTTTAAATTTTTAAATTATTTTACAAGTCTATTTTAACTTAGGGCCAACGAGAATGTATGTCACAGGCCATTTGAACATTTGAGTATAATCGTATGATAAACTTTGGAGGTATTTAGCAATAAAAATGGATGTAGCAACCAAATCGATTCCACGTCATGACACCACGCGGATTCAATTTGTTTTTAATACTTGATCACGCCCACTTCCGCCATGATTTGGATTAAAATAAATAGATATTAAATACATAAAAATATATGAAAATAAATATTAAATATATTTATCCGCATAGGACGTACTCTAAAATTTTTAGTAAAATTGAGTTATTAAAAAAGTTTCTGTGTATACTGAACTTCTGCAATATTTACATTTCTGTTAGAAAATCAATTTATGTTGCTCAACATTTTCTTAGCAACATCTGTAATATTTTGGTGTTGCTCAACATGTTCCTAGTATAGGCCCCATGTTTGTCTTTAAGTGTTCTTTATTTTTCCACGATAATACAAATATGGCTGCTTTCGGCTTTGGTACAGTAGAGATCGCAGATCTCAATGTCTTTTGGATCGATTTCCTGTCGATATATCTTAACTTACTTTTATACTAGACTACACAAAGGTTTCATTATACAATCTGTTATATCTACCATGTTCCTACACTAGCAACATTTGGCATAATTCGTCAACATTTCCATCTGACTTCCGATTTAAGTTTTTCATAAATTTGAGCATATATAGACAATGTTTCGGTCACTCTCGGCAATGAGACTGTTATTTATTATGTAAATACGTTAAATAATTAAATCTTTATAAAATGTATCAATTGAATCAAAGGTAGAAACACACAATAAGAAAGTGAAATAAAAATAAGACATAAAACATGTATTTTAAACTGTTTCCTTTTTCTAAGTTCATTGAATTAAGAGATATTTGGAACCTGCAACCTGACGAATTTAAAACAAGCAAAAAGGCAACCTAGGCAAGCGGAACTTGCAAACCAGAAGGTATGAATCCAGGCGGTGACAATGGCTCCGCACGATGCCTGTGGTCTCAAGTGACAACCGCCGGGGACGGTGGCAACACTTGAGTTAACACCCTGCCGGAAAGGGGCACGTGTCAGGCAGGTTTGTCCACGCTCTATTGACCTCCTGTCAAGTGGCTAATTAGGTCTGGCCCACTCCTGAAGCCACTCCCTTAGGCCAGGCATAACATTTTTTTTCCAAAAGCCAGCGCTATTAATTCACGTATGTATGTACATAGTTCCACTGGCGAATTCTAGGGTAATTGTACAAAATGTATATCGTTTATATGCGAATTCCAGCTTCTCCCGTTCCCTGCGCTCCATTGCATGCGAGCTAATTGAAAAGCTGCGTGTCTCAGGCTTGTTTCAGAAGATGAGTCTTTTGCTGAGATCGGGATAGAGATTGGGATTCAGATCTAAGCTCGAACATGTGTAGTCTTATTGTACTGGCAGTTGGCATGACGATACCTGAATCACTACACCAAGCCACTAATGTAAGTACGTAAATATAAGAATGAATGTTTTAACATTCTGTCTCTGGTTTTCTGGCGGTTTGGCCAGGTTGCTGGATGTGCTTCCTGAGCGGGGCTGCAGTTGCAGAAAGCTCAAATGGTGCGCAGAGCACTGGTAGGAGGCGGGGCCCACGGCCCATTCAAATGCAATTATCCTGAGCCACACGCTTCCGTGTTAGCCCTCGGCGTTAGTAACCATGACGGACCCAAATACCAACGCATTGTCTGGCTAATGAGTGAGCCGCATTCCTGCAACTCACGGCCGGAGAAGTGTGTGGAACTTTTTCCCCGCCATAAATCAAATCGCGACCCCGCCAACACCTGTCCGAAGCCGGCTCCAAATGAAGTAGTTACCAGTGGAATGGCAAGCAAATGGCGGCAGTTCATCACCATCAGTCGTCGCCATGATGCAGGGAATTCAATTCACGCCCGCCAGGAATGCCTTCGAAGGCTCCCTGGCCGAGTCCCCATCCATTGCCTCCTTCCTCACCAGCTGCTGCGCTTCCCGGCGACGCGCACAAGGCGATAATTAGCGCGCAATTGCCGTTAACGCCGCCAATGTCTATTTCTGTCACTTCTTGTCCAGCTGCGCAGGTATACTGAGTCAGCAGATCATCGCCAGGCAGGAACGTGACGAGCAACACAATTGCAGTCAATCAGCGATGCGCGGTGATGATCACCCCCAGTACAGTTCAGTAAAGTAGAGTACAGTGCCAGGCATAACACTTTGCCACACATACAGTCACACTCGCCAATATAAACATATAAAAGAACATATATGTACGTATGTTTTAATGGTATGTATATACAGTGGCGGGCTAAAGTCTACAAACGACTCTTTTTATTTATCTTAATTAATTTTATTGCTTTGAAAGAAAAAGTAATAATGCAGTAATATTTATACTACAAAGATCAAAATGTCTCTTTTTCAAAGTTATTAACAAAAAACGTAAAAAGACAGTGATAAAGTAACTGTTTCTGATAATATTTTTAGCTGAAACATAACGGTAACATACCGATTTTATACCCGCTAACTTAACTTAGTGCTTAACTTTATGCCTACCGAGAATGCATGTAACAGCAGATGGAGGCTTCTCCGACCCCATAAAGTATAAAAAATACTCCTGATCACTCCAGCTTAATAAAACGAATAAATCAAATAAAGTCTTGATTTTCGATTTGAAGTAAATAGATATAAAATAAATAAGTTTCTGAGGAGTGCTCTAAAAACTTCCGTAAAATCAGATGATAAACATGGGAGTTATTAAAAAAAAGTTCGATGTATGCTTAACGTCTACAACTTCTACAATTGTGTTGGCAGACCAATGGGTGTTGCTCAACATGAACCTAGCAACATCTGTCTCTTTTTGGGTGTCGCTCAATATGATTCTAGCAACATTTTTCTTCATTTGTGTAGTTTTTCATTATTGTTTCATATCTCCCTTCCTTGTGGTTCTATATTGTAGTTCTATAAGAGCATACATAACCTACAGTAAAGCACTGTCTCTACTGTATGTCATTTCACAACATACATCCTCACTTGGATCTCGTTCGTTCTCAAATATGTCTAAGCAAAATCAATTGCCGTACACATATTTTTAGGGATTATAAAGTGTTATTAATTTGAAGTAAAGATACCGACTAAAACTTATAGTTTACTTAAGGAACATATAGTGATATTATTTAAGTGGGGGTTATATGGTTTAAAATATGTTATGTTATATGTTTAACGTCATTGATTTTTCAAAAGTATTTATTTCTGCAGAATATAATGGATCGTAGATTTTTGCAACATTTGATCATTTTAACTACAAATTTGAGCACTTGTAACTCTTAAGGATATAATTGATATTTAAGGATCAGTTCAAATATAACATATTTGAATACGATGCACCTGTTCCAAACCTCAATACCCTTGTCTGGATGCTTTATTACGAACTCCAAATGAAGTGTACGGTTTACTCGCTGAAGAGAAGTTATTCTGGTGAAAAATTCTGCTGTGAAATCCTTTGTTGCAAAGAGTCCTTCTTATTGTGTGTAAGTGCAAAACAAGTTTAGATATTTTACCTGGCTTCTGGTCCAAATTGGTAGCAGGTACATTGGAGTTTAAGCTTATTTCAATACGGATAAAGGAGATATTCCAACGGACAATCTTCTTTATTCTAAAATAAATAAATAATTTAGCTATTTCCCCAATTTATAACATTTTCGCACAGCCAAATATCAAGTAAAGTTCCAGCTGAAAATAGTATCAGAAACAGCTAACCAACGAATCCTTGGAAATACTTTTGTCGCCGATCTTTTTTTTAACATTATTTTTTTGTTAATACCTATAAAAGAATAAGATTTGTTTTTGTATTATAATTAAATTTGAAACCTGACTACGTCATTACTTTTCCTTTAAAATCCATAAAACTGATTTAAATTCGAATAAAGGGGTCGTTTGTAAACTTCAGTCTGCCACTGTATGTGATACTGAGGCTGCATAAATTAAAAATAATAAGATAAAACGCACTAAAAGCGAATATAAATCAAGAAGCAGCGCTGGCAAACCGGGCGGGCACTAACGAAATCTCATGCCTAGCTTCCAGCTACCAACTACCAACTACCGTCTCCTTGGCTGCGCGAATATTAATTGTAAGTGCACCGGGCGCATCAATTCCAAGAGTCAGAGTCCACACAAATCCCGCGGATGATCTTGGGACGAAGCTGAGGCAACGACGCCAGCTACGACTCTGGAGCGTCCTCCGATTGCCTTTGAAATATGACGCCCAGTTTTCAGCCTGCATATGGATGTGGACACCGTTGGAGTTCCGAGAATAGCCGCAGACATGGGCGGCCGCCTCGATTTGTGCAAATGAGCCCGGATAGCTGCCTCATGCGAACCAGATTAGAATTCGACGCAATTACGCACCTCCTGCTCTCCTGGCTAGCACGAGGCATAGACAATGCTGTGGAAATCCAATCCCTGGCAGTGGATTGCCAGTGGAGATGCTACTTTAGCCAATTAACAATGGCAGAACGGTAATCGACCTCATGAATGGCTTGGCCCCGTCTGGCTTTGGAATTCCATCTGAATACCTACCGTCCCATGCTGATGGCGTTGCATCTGCACCTCTGTTTCATTTCTCGGCCCAAAAACTATTAAATATATGTGTACATATATAAAGTTAAACACTTTTACTTTTCAATTTCGAGCACAATCTTCTCCATGAACTATAAAATAAGTTCTATACACCCGTTATCCATAGGATGCAAGGGAATTATAACACAGGCATACAGCATATATGTAGTTTGTAATATTTCTCAAATAACAGTTTTTTTATATATTTTTATTTTAAAAGTTTCAAGTTTATATGAAAACATTGAGCTCAACATGGAATTAGCTTAAAGTTTAATTTTATATATTTGTACATTTTTTTAATTTGTCTATTATCACGGCAGTACATATATAGATAAAATCTTGAGTCTGAAAAGATTGATTAACTTTGTTTATTAAAAGTCGCACATTTAAAATATTCTCGAAACAAAGTGAATATCCATATCATAAAGATTTTGAAATTGGTCTGCGAAATTTTTAATCTTTATAAAATCATACCTTATTTAGTAATTGACTAAATTGACAATTGATTTGTAAAATGCTGTCATTTTTAAAATTAGTTAATCCTTGAATTTTCTATCTTTAACGAATGCAATATATCTTAAAACATGGAACTCAAAATCTACATGGATTATAAGTTGTAAACTATAGCGGTCATGTTCTTAATATGAACGATAGTCGATAAGTTAGTGTTCAATGACCGTCCGTTCAAAATATGTTGTTGCATATAATCCGATGTCTAGTGATCATTTCTAAAGCTCTTGAACCAAATAATACTTTAAAACACAAAAATATAAAAAACAAAACTGTTTGAAATGGTGCAATTAAGTTTAAAGTAGAATTTCACAATTTCAGAAAGGTAATTTTTAAACTCGTAACTTTGTATTCGGAATCTGTGGCTCTGAGTGTACGGACATCTTATGAATGCCGAAACAGGCAGCGGGAAAATGTGAGAAATGTAATAAAATAAATGGATTATATCAATTAGTTTATGCGGTTTTATGGAAATCGCTGTTAATATTGCTAACTCGGGCAGCCATTTCGCTTAGAGCTATGGACTATTTGTCTTCGCCGTTCTCTGACGGAGAGTCTAACTTATGGCGCATTTATGCATACATATATCCCCCGGCATGGGCCTAAATTGGGGCGCTTTGTATTGCTCGGCGAGCATCCGCGGAGGTCCAACCGAATTGCCCATAGAAACCCGAAAATAAAAGATATACAACATATTCCAGGCCAGGCCATATGGACTGACCCAATCAATCATTCCAGGTGCCCTTACACTCTTTAACAAATTACATATTTACGGCTTCGATCGAGACGTGACTAAGCTGCTACCAACTTCTGCGTGATCCACTGACCACAGGAAAATGCCTATATACATGCATATATGTATATATTTCAAATGGGCATTAGAACATTGGCTGCATATTGATGTGGCGACTATTGCATTGCTCCGCAAATGCATCAGGTGATTGCTCCGAACTTCAGCCTTTGTTTTGCTTATGGGGTCAATGTCAGCATTGCTTTTGGATTAACACACTATTCGCATTTTAAGCAGATCGTATAAATTCCGGGCCCACCGCCCCAGCGCCATGTAGTCGGCGCAATGACACTTGGCTCTACGGTTGTCTGTCTGCTCGCGGGCCTCTTTCTACTCGGCATGGTGCGGGCGGATCTGGGCCTGTCCCAACAGCGTGTGCTCCTCCAGCAACGTCGCCCGGTGGCTTCCTATCCGGCAGCCGGCAACAAGCCAGCTAGGCAGCTCAGACTGCCGGCGGCCCAGCCGAAGCCGGCTCGCCTGGTTGCGAATAGCGAGGCGCAGGAGGATCTCGACGACGTCGCCGAAGAGTTGGAGCCCCGTTCCAACGCAGCACCAACTCCAGTCCCTGCTCCACCCACCACCCAGCCAACTCTCATTACATACTACCCAGCCGGAGCCATAGGATTTGTCCACCCAGCAACGTTTGCTAAACTCGTCGTCGCGCCGCAGCCGGCACCCACTTTTGGATCCACGTCCCCGTACTATGTCCCCCACTATGGCTAGAGCTAAGCGTTTGAGCAATAAAAGTTGATTGTTGGCCGAAAGTACTGTTCGGGTTCGGGTTCGGCCACTGTTCCCAGATATATCCGCGTTTAATTGCGCGCCTTCTCGTTCGCTCCTTGTGATCCATGGCCATGGAATTAGGCATGCTCCATCAACAAGCCAAATCCATACGACAGCAAATCTTGGCCTGATGCTCGGCAGAAAGCTGCTTACCAAACTGCAGTCTCTGTCTGTCTGTCTGTCTGTCAGAGCCTAACGAATGGTCTGGAGGAGGATCAGTGGAAGGCGGAGGAATTTGTAGTTGAGAGGGGCTGCGAAGCGCAGCAGCAGCTTTGACAATGAGTGAGCAAAGATAATCTATTATGACCGTAACAAGAAATAAATCCCAACTCGGTAATCCATCATTTTACGACTTGGCAATCAAAACAAGGAGTTTAACTAAGAGATGGTCTGAAGGACCGATCGGCGGACGGTCTCTAGCCTGGCCAATCAACAAGAACATACATACATTGTTAGCTAGTCAGCTAACGAACAAGCCGAGAGCCATGTTATCGCTAACCAGAACGCAGATTGGGCATGGCCAGAAAACATGGCTTTTGGGACAGCCGCATGCACATCGAGCCCAATCCGACGTGAAGGCTCCGCTTGGCTGGCAGCTCGCGGCCTTTTTGGGTCCCGACTAAATAGCTGCCAATAATCTGTGTCCAAACTGATCGGGTTGCCGTTTATGGTAATGTACGAAATTAGATGCCGAAATAAGCGGCGGCCTCGTAACCGGAGCACAACTTGGCCGTACATCCCGGCTGATTGGCCACGGTTTCCGGCCAGCGTTCTGCACTATTATTGCTTCATCAAGTGTTCAACAGTTATCCGGAACATAATCGGCAGAAGCCTAAGCAGTGACTGAACAGCGGACGGCGGCAGAGACTCGACCTATAAGAGCATTTGAAACTGCTCAAACATTTTCCCAATCGCATTTGGAGGTTAAGGTGCAACAGTTGGTAACATATCTGATGTCTCCGAGCCGTGGAAACGGCCAAAAGGCTTTACCGGCTCACAGTGGGGCCGTTTGAGTTATTTCGTTCTAAAATAATAACTTTAGTACCAAGTAAGAATATCAGTACATTTAAATGGCATATGATACGTGTTGAATAAGTATGGTTTATCAAAACATTTAAATATCATGAAGAAATTGTGTTCATGTTAACTAAGCATTTAATTTTTAATCTTTTCCGAGTTTTTGTATACCCTTGCAAGGCAGTAAAAAAAATTATAATTTTGTTCTTTATCGACAGATTTATATATATGCTGACATATTTTATGATTTCAGTCAATAATCGGACTTTCAATAATCGGACTTCTATAAATAACATAAGCTGCCATAGAAAAACTCGGATAAATAATAGAAAAACAATTATTTGCAGTAGTTTTTAAATATATATTCGAGATACTGCAAGGGTATACCAGCTTCGTCTTTCCAAAGTTTGCTTCTTTTCTTATTTAGTTTATTATTTACAGTTCGTATGATTTATTACATTTTCATTGGGAACATCATATGAAAAAGATAAAATTATATTTTTCGTATTTTTTATTCAATGTTCTTGTAAATAATTATCACAAATTAATTAAGAAGGTATATTTAATAAAAAACTACAATCCTTGGATTGAAGGATTAGGAAAGGCTGTCAACACGTTAAGGCGGTACTACTGTCAGTTTGTTCTAGAAGCCCCACTGTGCGGCGGCAGGCTAATTAAAGGGAAATATGGGTTAGGTTCGTGAACAGCACCGAGTCAATGCTTATATGCCAATCCTAGACTACTTTGCACGCATAGAAGTGGTTTTTAGTTTAACTTAAAGAAAATGTTAAACTAAAATTGTTCATGCTTTTCGAAAACGGTATGTTTTTTCTTAACATTGGCCGGTAAGAAAACTAGTTTTAAGTGAAACCAAACAATTTTCCAACGCAGTTTAATATTTGAGAATGGATTTGTTTGCATGGATTACAAATCTGTGGGGTTTTTGTTAGCGTTAATCATTAGCTTTTGTAAATACATAAGATTCTGCATAGATCTCAGATATAACTTTTCTTCTTAACTTAACAGAGGCTAAATCCATCGGTTATTAAGGTTTCCATATATTTCAGTATTTTAATTATTATTATTTAAAAAGTTTCGCGTTTATATGGAAAAATAAGCTTAACATGGAATGAGCTTAAAGTTTAATTTTTCAAATCGCAAGAAATTTGTGTTTTGCGGGAACCGGAGCACCGACATCCGTTTTTGAAAAGTAAATGGCAAGAAATTTGCGAAAGTGGAAACCGGAGCCCGCCTGGTAGATATAGTGATACGATTTTGTATTTCCTTTGAAACCTTTACATTATTATATATTATATTCGTTTGTATTAAAAGAAACTTGTGTAATTCAGAAACATTCGCAAGTAATTTTAACAAGTAGGTAAGCTTAAAATTTTGTTTACAAAAAAAAAATTAATAAAAAGGTGAAAAAGTAAAAGTAAAGTAGAGAACAAAATATTTTCCATTTTGCGAACACACGATAATTTTGAAAAAATACAAGTAGGAAAGCTACAGCCGAGTGTTGCCTGCTGTGAAATACCCTTTACCCAAAGCATTGTGGGTGAAATCGACATGGCTTATTCACTTTGCCTAACTACGCTCAAAATGATGAAAAACTTGACAAATGAAGACAAATGTTGCTAAATGTTGAGCAACACCAAAAAAAGTTCCCTTTGTTGCTAGGAAAATGTTGAGCAACACCTATTGGAGCGATCTGCTACCTCTTTCCGCTTTTTAAATCCCGCCAAATACGATGAATTAATTTTATTTTCATTTTTATTTAATTTCCTTGCTTAGAATTTCTCATTTTCATTCAATTAATATATTTCAGTTTTCAGAAAGTTGTGGAATGGAAAAAAATTTAACAAAGTTAATTTTGTCCTGTATGGTACTATCTTGCAAACTCTCTTTCTGTTCTGCAGTCTTGGCACCATTTTATTTTCAAACGTGGTGGAATCATACATACGTAGTATGGCAATCGCAGCTAATTATGTAAAATTGTTTGTTGTCCGGGGGTGTAGATGCGTCTTTTAAATTTGTATTTAGCTTGCTTATTAAGTTTTACTGTTTTTTAGTCAATTTATACATTTTATAAAATCGAACCAAATCTCGTTCGAAATGAAAATGTTAATGTTGATTTACGCAACAATACTCCAATAAAAAAGTGCATTTTAATTGTCAAAATGTTGAAGCTACTTCTCAGTGCCAGGTTCATGTTACTTTTGCAAGACCGGCGTATGTTCCAATTCCGCGAAATCTATTTTATTTTTTTTTTATTTCATTTGCTTGTTAATATTTATGTAATTAATACATTTCATTTCAGTTCTAAGAATGTTGTGGAAATCGAAAAAATGCATTGTTATTGCATTGTTATTGTTGTTATTTTTTATTATTTCTTGAGCATGCTCTTTCTCTTTTGCAGTTTTGGTGCCATTTAATTTTCAAACGTGGTCGAAACATACTTATGTAGTATGACAATCGCAGCTAATTATATAAAGTTGTTTGCGGTCCGGAGGTGTAAGTGCCCGCGGCATGTGTTATTGCAAGATTGCAACAGTGCTATCCCTTTCACAAACTTTCTGCAACTCTATTCCAATAAAGAAACCCATTTTAATTGCCTAAAATGATGAAGCTATTTACTGTGGCAATCGCCGCCTATTATGTAATATAAGGGATGGTGTAGAGTTCTGAATGCCAGGTTCAAATACTTTTGGAAGATTGGCGTGCGTGTGAGATGCCCGGCACCCAAAGCATTGTGGGTGAAAAAAAACTCAAATTTTCGAAAGGACGGAGAGCAGAAGGAAATGCTGAAAAATGAAGAAAAATGTTGCTAGCAACATGTTGAGAAACACCCAAAAAAAGACATATATTGCTAGGAGCATGATGAGTACTGTTAGCATACAAAGAAACTGTTTTTCAGAATAACTCCTATGTTTATCATCCGATTTCTCAAATTTTGGAGCCCATCCGGACAAATAAATTTATATATATCAAATCTTTATCTTTAAGCCGAAATTCACGACCATTAGTTATAGGTTTTTCATGGTTTTCGAAGGCGGGAGTGGGCTTGACCAAGTTTTAAAAAAAAAATTGATCTGCGTGCAACAGATTAGAATGTGGTCACCAAAGTCACCTATAGTCTCTGAGATCTGTTGTTTCACACGGACGGACATGACTAAATCGACTCGGCTGTAGACCCTGATCAAAAATATATATATATTTTTCAGTGTCGGAGATTTCTCCTTCTGCCTGTTACATACATTCTCGGCTAGCATATGAGTATGGTCTGACAAAGTAGCAATATTGACGGTTGTGACATTATTACATTTTATGAAGAAGTAGCCGAATCAAAAATAAGCGCAAACTAGCAGGAATAGGCATTTGGGAAATTAAGGCAATTATTATTACAAGATATGTTGGATGCAACAAATTGCACTTTAAATGTTAGTTATAGCCTTGATGGATCTACAAGCCAAAACATGTATAAGCAGAGCTTTCAGTCAAACGAATTTATCGCTATATATCATTCCTATTTATTACTTCAATTATTCCGATAAATTATTATTCAGCTTAAGCATCGCCTTAGGAGGGAGTTTATCTGCACACAAGTTCCCTCTCTTGACAGGTTCTACCGCCGACCTGGCAAATCAAAAGGTGCGATAAAACAACTTAAAAATCGGAAGTCTCCTGGACCAGACGGCATCGATAACCGCATGCTGAAGCTCCTCCCTGATCGAGGCTGCTTTTCTTAATCCTTCTCAAGAAGGCTCGATAGTTTCCCAAGGATGTGGAAAGCAGCCAACGAGGTCATGATCCAAAAGAGCGCAAAGCCTATCCACGAGCCAAAGAGCTACCGGCCTATCAGCTTGCTTCCTGCGAGTGGGAAGATATTTGAACGTAGCATATTGTCGCGGCTTATATCATGTCCTGGTGTCCAATTCAACACCAACACCAATTCGGTTTTCGCAAGGGCCACGGTACCTCGGAGCAACTTCACCAAGTAGGAATGTACATTCATGACGGATTTCACCGCATGGATTACTCACTGGCTGTCTTCTAGAATTGCTGGGTTTTGATTTTTGAGATTTTTCGCAGCTTTCTGCAGGATAGAATCCATCAGGTGGTACAGGATGTCCCCTTGAGCGAGACGCAGTGCTGCAGGAGTCCCTCAAGAAAGCGTTCTTAGGCCAACGCTCTACACACTCCACTTAGCCCTTCCACTCTAAGCGAGATGTGTGTATTATAGCCATCCTTGCTAGGGCAAAATGAGTGTACGAGGCAATTGACGACCTGCAGCTTTTCCTAAAGAAGTTTGAAAGTTTGAATATAGTATTAAACCCAGCTAAGAGTGCGATCGTTACCTTCACGACCATGATGAAATTCTGCCTGAGGGGCTTTCTGCATGTGTCCCTCATTCTCAAGGTCATAGAATACATATATCTCGAAATCACCTTGGACAGAATACTTATCTTTAAGTTATCTGACCCGAGTTCGAGCTAAGCTGGACAATAAAGCCCGCCGACTACACTGGCAAACCAATGCTCGCAGCAAGCTTAGTCTGAAAAACAAGGTTACCATTTACAAAACCATTCTCGATCCCAAATGGCCTCACAATCTACGTGGTCTCAGCCAAAACGCACCTAACCAAAATACGTGTATTTAAAAAAAATTCATGAGGCGCATCACTAGTGCCAATCGGTACATCAAGGACATCCTTCTCAATGGAGATATTCTTAGCAAACGCCAAGTTAAGCAAACTAAGACTGTTAAATAACACATGAGTAAGATCAGCATTCTTAAAGGTTGGACTTACAACTTACATTCAGAGTTATACTATAACTAAAACAACTCCCTACTTACGATGCTTAGATGCATAGGCAGCTGCAACCCTAAACCACTCTTTATCACACAAAACACCCATATTAAACTTTTTACACAAATTACACCTCAGGTAATAGATAGATATGATTTTGTAACCTGCAGACATACAAATGTGAAAACTTGTATATAACAAAAAATATAAATGAAAATATATATATCTTAAGATCAAATATTTTATTACTTATACTACTTTTACTATGATAACAATAACGAAAAACGATTTTTAAAATAATAAAAAAAAAATTAATTAATTAATTTAAAAAAGAAAAGATCAATCTCTTTTTTTAATTAACTGATAAAAACAACTGTTTTTAGACCTTTAATTTTTTAATTTATATAGAATTTGTCCAATAGTTCACCCAAAACTATATGAAATATATTAATATGTGAATTGTGTATTATTTGTATTTATTTGTTCCTCTCGGTATTTCACTTTTATAAGTTAAGTTAATTTCCTACCTATATTACTTAAAACTTTAGTAAATTTGTTTTAAAATGTACTATTCAATGTACGTTATACCCAAAGATAACTGCCCATAAATTTTTTTTAATCTGCCATTTCACTGTGGTCCCGTTTCTATCCTGACTGTTAGAATCTCTCGGACAGATAAAGCCCGGTTAAGAACATTTGGATTTCTACCGTGTCAATGTGAGAGCTAACTTTGACAGGGACCCAGACACCCTCTCAAATCATTTGTGGTTGCGGAATTCGATGCTTATCCGAGCTCTGATATTCTATTGTATTCAGTTCAATTACAGGAGAGTTGAGAACAGATTTACTTTACGGAAAGTTAATATGGTAATTATCTTAACCGGTCAGATAGCTATCAGGAATTTTAACAGTGAGGGCCGGTTAGGCGTTGAGAAAGTAAGAAAATCATCAGGTATTTTTCCGAGCTGGGAAAGATATAACAGGAAGTTTCTGTCCTTGTGAACTCAAATGTTTTATATTTTCCGGCCAGATAGCCACTTAGCGGAGATTTTGTACATTTTTTTTTATGTTTTGTAAACATAATTTTGAAATAGGTCTAGTAATATATTGTTTTCTTAGGTAGCCAGAGGTAGGCAGCTATAAATAGCTATAACTTCGGTTCTAACAGTCCAAACTTTATGAAATTTCGTGTGATAAACAACAAAGTTTTACAAAGTTTTCTGGAAATTTTAAAATCCAAATCAACATTTTTACCACATATCTTTTAAAACAATATTGAGGATGCATCATTAATAAACTACACAAATTGTTTTTGTCGCCTTAAAAAAATTCGCTTTGAATTGACATTGCGATTACATATATATAAAAGAAATAGCTCATTTCTTCAAAGTTTTAAATTTCGTTAAAATTTTTGGGCTTTTTATATTTACAAACAGACCTTTAATGTAACGCATAAATTCGTCAGAAAATGATGTGGCTTTTATACCATGTTTTAAAGTCAAAAGAATGGCATAGCTGCGAAGATATAACAACGACAACGATAGTTTATTAACAAAAAAACATTAACAGCTCTGTTTGTATACCTACATTTTAATGTTCACTCTTGCTCCAGTAATCGCAAATTAAATTAAAACGGGCGCCTTACAATAAAAAATGGGCAGCATTGTAAGCGGTATTGTTCAACACTGCTGTCACATTGTTCTATCGGCTAGCAGTACTACAAACAATAGAGACAAACAACGACCACATACATACCAACCCACTTTCTTCGGTTCTGCTTCTTCTTCGGCATTGAGAAGCTACTTGTTGAGTGTCTGAAATAGCAGGTCTATCGGCTCTCTACGAACGCATCAAAACTACCCACGTCATCAAGTTAGCCGAGCCAGGTCAGCTAAGAACAGCGCTTACAAGTGTTGATAAGAAGGCCCCGACAACGAAAATCTTGCTGCGAAAATGCGCCAATTGAAGGGTAAAGTCAAGGAGACGCGAAAGCAGAAGCAGGAGCGCAAGCTGGACAACTTGGAGATCCAGGCCAAGATCCGCACGGTGGTGCTTCCAGCTGTTGGTGTGCTGGCGGCCTTCCTGGTGATGTTCGTCTACCTTAAGACCCGACCGGCGGTTCTGGCCTGATTGGAAATGGATGGAGTATTAGCCATAAGTCGTAGATTAGAAGCCACACTTGTGGAGAGGGCAGTGCAATCGTTGTTAACTGTGCACACATCTAGCTTTAATTTTAGCATATATAAATTGTACTTTGTCCATCAATGCGCCAATTTTTTTTATTTTGATGGACTGGGATGCAGTGCTGTAAAACGTCGTTTCAAGGTCTGGTTATCGAGCGCGGCCTTTTCCAATTATTGAAAATCAAATGGAAAAACAGCTGAGCTATTGCGAATCTAAATAAATTGTCATTAAGGTTCGCACCTTCACTCGCCCGATTCGTTCACAAACAATTAACCACGAACAAGTTTTATTTTTGGCTGTTTCACATTCTATTTCGTTGCCTTTGTATTTGTTTCATTTTCGCTCATTCGCTTCGGTGATAAGTTCGTACAGTGTATAAATGCTAGGAATTTAAAAATTCTAAATTCTAGCTGCAAATAAATTAAATAAATAAATAACTGACCAGTTTTCTAGTCAGTTAAACAGTTAATAAAACATATCATCGCTAACCTCGGTTATCTAACCCGTGCGGTGAGAAGAGCGAGACAGAGAGTCTCAGTGTGCCGTCAGCTGTTGTCAGATATCGCTCGCACGCTCTCGCGGCTCTTTTGTCCATTTCTAACTTTCACTCTGTGAAAACTCTTACACTGGCGGGTGCGGGCGACAAAGGCACTTTTAACTACTCGACAATGCTCAAGTTTCTGGTAAGTTCATCGGATGTGTTGGCACGCTCTTTACAACACCGCACACTCATCAGCGACTGGAGCTGGTCAGATGAGCAAGGAATTCTTCGACTTCATATGTTGTACATATGTATGTATGTACATACCTGCATTAATTGATATACCGTCGCTTGAGTTGGCCCGCTTTTTGTGGCGATGACGCTGCTGTCTGGCTAGCCAAACATTTTGTTTGCTACCCCGTATCACGTAGAGTTCCGGGTTATATAAGATGCCTGTCAACCCCAACATTTGGCAAACAAAACAAATCAGCTTTTCCTTGGAAATCACGTCGTGTAGGATTCCCACAGCCACAGATCAAAGAGCCCCCGAACACTAAACTAACCAAATCAATAGTTTTTATTTAACATTTAACTGTAAGCCAGAATGAAACTCCTCGGACTTGGGACGCGCGTTTTGAAACTCAGGCCTGGCGGACAGATCCGCTCGAACAACACCTGCTGCCCGCCGGAAATCCAAGAGCCATTGCCGTGCTGCCCAAAGAAGCGATTTTGGACATTCAAGCGCGTGCTAGGCTTTTCCACGGTCAGCTTGCAGTCTACAGCTAGCCGCGAATCACTTAGAACTCCTCTAAATATCCGTCGTTGCCCGCTTTAATATGCTTTCTTTCCCACCTTACAGCTGACGTTTGGCGCCGGGGTCTATACGGGCCTCTACGTCTCGCAGAACTATGAGGTGAGCATCATTGCAGCAGAGCGATGTGTTGGAGTGCCGCACTTACATATCATTTCGTTATGTTGAATAGGTCCCACGTGTTGACGACCCCCAAAAATTGATCCAGCGACTCAATGAGAAAGTAAAGGAGCTGGTGGACCAAAGCAAGAATAAGTAATTGGCTTGTGGTAGTTTTTATAGGCGAAACAGCGTCACTAAATTTGGAATAAATCTTTCGATCGACTGTCATAATTGAAAATTGTACAAGAGTTCAGCAACCAATTATTAAAGGGTTTTCGATTAATTTGCAGCTGGTAACTTTACAGTTATAAAGGACTGAATAGCAGAATGCAGAATATTGTTTTTTATTCAAGCAGGTCTTCAATAATTTGTATGGCTTATAAATCACTGAAATATATGTACATATCTGAGTATATATATATATATATATATATATGTCCGTTTTATTCGCTGTTCGTTAAGAACATAATGTGTAACGAAGAAAGGAAGCCAACTTCGGGAAGCCGAATATTGTATACCTTTGCAGTGTTCAATTTGAACCAGCCGTTACTATGATAGCAGGAAGACAGATGTCGATTAAGAGAAGGAATATTTCTGAATCTGCATTAAACATTGATATATAAAAACCCAGAGGTCTTGCCGTTTTTCCTAATTCATAAACTTTCACTTCATTGGTAAGGCAGCTATTTTAAAATATTTAACTTGTCCTAACGTCAAATAACGCTTAATTCCTAAAAATCTAGCTGTCGGGTAAAAATTTTGCATATCTTCAATGTTTTTGAAGATAATTTTAAGAATATTAATATTTCGTTTTATATAAATAAGCCATGAGCTGCAAGGATATACACAATTCTTTGGGTACTATTTCCGCTACCATTCAGTAGGTTCAGAAATCTACCTTACCACTTTTATTACTTTTACTTTCTTTACTTTACTTTTATTACTTTTCTTTCAAATTTTTCTTAGTTGGTTATAGGCTACTAAGAATATGATCTATGTAAATAATAAATCTACATCGTCCACAGATCGCTTCCAGAAAAACTAGCGGACGACATAAAAAAGGAGGCCAAGAAGATACTAGACGACTGACAAGTGCAATAATTCTAAACGCTTTGTTTATATAAATGTATCTATAATCAAATAAAATGGTGTTACACGAGTAAAATTAAACAAAGGATATCCCTCCGCCGTAATATTCAAGGCGTGTCTGCGGTTGGACAAATGCCAGCCAGTCAGAGGCGTGTGTGGGCAGCAATCCCATACTGTGGCACTTGTAAAGGGCCAGAGCCACGTTGGCCAGGTTGCCCAGGAGATAGACTATTCGTTGACCCGTTCCCTGGGCGCCCTCGGCCATCTTCGAAGTCACCTGTGTGGTGAACATGGCCTTGATGGGCCGTATCAGCATCATGCCCACCATCATAATGGGAAATATTGAAATCGAGTTGCCAGACATGTACATAATGAACAGGTTCATGGGTATCTGCGATAAATCCAAAGGTTAGGTCTCCTTAGTGATAATGCCTAGCGGTACGCGGTACTCACGTTTTTCAGCGGTCCGAGGGCGAGATCCCACGACTTCTTAATGACCAGACGCTGGTCTCGCACCACCTCGTTATGGTTAACTAGCGCAGAAGGATTGTATCCTAACGGTGAGGGCATGTCAGCGATTTTGCTGCATCGAAAAATAAATGCATGTGTATATGAAAAGGTGACAGTTTTATCCAATTGCACATTAGCCCTTACCTAGCGTTGAAGTCCAGAGCCCACTTGTACTTCTTCGAATTTTGCTTCGCGGACATTTTGGAATTAGCTTTTATTAATATATTTGGATGTTTTATTAAATTAAATATGATTTTCACGGAACGAGCTCTAATTGTTCGTGGCTCAGTGTGGTGAAACGTCGATTTGACAGTGTTGAACAATTTCGATAGCCAACTGTGCATGGTTTCTATCGATAACAAAATAAATCCGTGGCGGAATTTTTCGAAACTGCTCTTCGAAGGGAACGCTTTGGAAAAAACGTCAGCCAGACAGGTTTTAATTAATATTTATGTTTTATTGGGAATTACCGCTCAAGTAGTACTTTCCTTTTTAATATGATTTTATATGTATGCATAAATTTCTTTTTTTTTATTTTGCTTGGCCAAGCGACGTCACGAAACGAAAGTGTTAAAAATTAAAATGGTTTGTTGTATTTTTAAAGAGCAATTACAATTACAGTTTTGTTTTTCTCATTAATATTACTTTTATATTTATAAAATTAAAAAGAAATATATATTGATGAGGGGGGTGAGGGAGAGGAGAAAAATAACTTAAAAAGACATTTTTATATACCATATACTTTCGTTTTTCATTTCTTGTGATAGGTTGGGGGATTTTCTTTTACTTTTTTTTTGCATTTAAACATCCAATAATTATGTATATGAATTTAAATTAAATTATATAGCGTTCTTTATATGTTGTTTGCAAACGTTTTGCACGGTACACAATAAACAGTTCAGTTTCTTGATTGGAAATACGGACAGGAGGCGTCCTTTTAAGTTATGCGAAGATGCTGCTGCTCTTGTTGTTGGTGTTTTTGCTGCTTTTGTTGTAATTGTAGTAATTACTTATGATGCCGTCTTTTAGATGTTTTTCAGCCACGGTTTCGGATTGGTTTGTTGTTGCTGTTTGCTGGTTGTTGCTACTTCCGGCTTGCTTGAAATCATATTGTTGTATTCAAATTTTTGTGGTTTCTGTTGTATTTGTAGTGTGATTAATTAGCGATTGGCATTCTTTAACTGGTTGGACAACCAGTCGAGTCCCTCGTAGAGCCCATCGCCGCTAGTTGCACACGTCGCCTGGATGTACCAGTTGCGGTTTCTGAGCGAGTGCAAACCGAGCTTGTCAGTGATTTCGGCCGCGTTCATTGCTTGTGGCAGATCCTACAAAAAACATTGAAATGAGAATAGCATTGTTTTAGAAATGGTAAAGCATAAAAGCGATAAGGGCAAAACAGAGCAATTAACGCAAAAGCGCCGGATGCTAGTGCTAGTGTTTCTGGCTGTCGCCTTATCATCAACGCAACATTTTTCACACACATCCATAAATGGATCTGGTGGTCACCATGGGTTGCATCAAAGGTGCCTACCTGTTTGTTAGCGAAGATTAGTAAGACTGCATCCCTCAGCTCATCTTCCGCCAGCATACGCATCAACTCCTCTCTCGCCTCTCCAATGCGTTCTCGGTCATTGCTGTCAACGACGAAGATAAGACCCTGTAAAAAGTCATAAGTAAACATTACCCAAACTGTCAAATTGTCGCTTAACGAATCTATTCTTGTTTCTTTGATCGCAAATCAGTCCCGTCTTGAAACAAAAAAAACTTTGAATAATCACAATGTGACTCATTACAAGTTTTTAACATCATTTAGGATCGTCTGGGGTCGACGTCTGGCACTACAGTAGTCACTTACTTGTGTATTCTGGAAGTAGTGCCTCCACAGGGGACGAATTTTGTCTTGGCCGCCCACATCCCACACTGTAAAGCTAATATTCTTGTATTCTACAGTCTCCACATTGAAACCTGCAGGGGAAAAACACATATATATGATAATCTGTTGTGAGATAGGAGAAACGAGGCATCACATTCACGTTCACTTACCAATAGTAGGTATCGTTGTAACAATTTCGCCTAATTTGAGTTTGTACAGAATTGTGGTTTTACCAGCGGCATCCAAACCGACCATCAATATTCTCATTTCCTTTTTGCCGAAGAGGCCTTTGAATAAGTTCGCAAATACATTTCCCATAACGTCTGCTGTTGTCTTTCGGATGCTAAGGAGGAGTAGGAAGTCTGATCTCGGATTTGTTTGCTACGCTGCTGGACTGGCTGGCTGGAATTATTTTTAACAAGTTCAAATCCGAGTTGCTGCAGTACCGATTGAAATATGCAAACACCGGATTTGTGTGCTTGGACCGGGAGAATCTGAAAAAGATACCGAACAAAACAGAAGGTTAAAGTGGCGAATTATTTCGTGGCATAGGGATCAGGCCCAGCTCTATGTAAATCAGGTGAATAGACCTGGCTCAAATGACGAGTATATCAAAGATGTTTGATATTCCGTTTGATGTTTTGAATTGCGTGGATCTGACGTCGACTTTGCTTGCCTTGCGCGATCGCTCTGACTTCGACTCTGACGTGTTGATAGCCATCAGAGCTGAGTCACAGTAAAAACCGGAAAATATATGAGAAATCATACGAAACTTACGAAATATCGCTTCGTTTGATGTAATAAAACTAACACTTTTTTAAAGAGATTTAACGAGTTTAGCTCGAATTAAGCTAATTGCAAAAGTTGTTTATGTAATTAATTGCTAACTTATTAGCCATCAAAGCGGGAAGGATGTGTGGGAGACATTCCGCTCGGTACTCAGTTTGCTTCTCGCTGATAAGATATCGATTCATGGTATATAGCGATGACGGCGATATGCGTTCACTCCCCCGCCGCTCTATTCAATAAACGTGCGGATCGGGAAGCACTTAGGCGGCCGATATAGGCAGCGTAAAGGTAGTAACTTGCACATTTTAGCGGGGTGGGGCGAGTGAATTTCAAATATGCGGTGAGTCAGCGCTCAAATTTTGCCAGTAGGTTTGAATTTGCAGCTTGCCTTCTTTTTGTTTTAATTGGAAAGGAAAGACGATGCCCCCACCACTTCCCTGTTAATACTACGCCACCACTAGAAGAAAGCAAAGCAAAAGCAAAGCGTTGTCAACGAAACATAATGCGCAAATGAAGAGAGAATCAATCCATCGCCTTTTTCGATATCCTGGAGGGCGCTGCCGAAGCCTCTGACTAGACTGAATTGGTGATAGTTTGGATGGCAGCAGCCGAAAACTACACGTAGCTACTTTTATTTGCCAAGCTGCTGCGAGGGAAGCGGAGCAATCACACCAACACCCTGCACACGCACACACCCACTATCACAGCCGCCTAGGGTTGCCTACTACGTCAAGTCAAGGAGCCGAGGTGCCACTGAGATGGCCTCCCTCTAGTAATAATTAACTAAAAACTGCATATTTCTGGGCTACTCATCGTGGCAAATGCTCCTGGAGCATATATTGCGCGTTTTGACTGAGGCTAGATTCCGATCGGACAACTGCCATACGTGGTTTGCTTGTGTCTGTGTGAGTGACGTATGCTTTTTTTTTTCTCCCTTCCAGGTTGGTGAAATGCAAGGGCGCTGGGCAGTTTTGTCAAAATTAAGAAAACCTCGACTAATATTAATCAAGCTACGAACCGGAGCTGCGATACGATTTGTTCAACAGTACTTTACTCTATTCACCGACTAATTGAGCTTCTTTTCTAAATTTTTCTTTGATTAAATTTTCTTTGCTACCAAACACACCACACACCGAATAGCGAAGAAAGATAATGAAGAAAAAACCTATCGATAGGATGTTCATGCGATAGTCGATGAGCAGTCTCTTTTCGGATCCCCATTCCTTTTAAGAACGCTATGGAATTATATAAGGCATTATAAAATTGTTTTGCAAAAAGGGCATTGGATATTAAAACAGGATACCAATTATATTCTGATCTTAAAATGGAATAAACCATGACGATATATTTTGAAGGCTTTCAACACTGTATTTGACACTATTCCCCACTGTTACCGTCGCAAGTGTGCGTCTGTGTCGCACACCAACACAAGCGCACAAATTTCGTCCACATTGCTGCGGGACAAGCTTAAAACAAGGAATATGCATGCTTTTATCGTATTAACCACATATTTATCTTGAGGTCACATACGCACCAAGTACTTGAATCAAATGCAGACGTATTTGAGCGGAAATTTTTAAAATTTCTGCTTGGAAATGTCGAAAATCACAGAGCAAAATAAAACTTGACCGAGAATACTCTTGCCGTTGAGAAAACTGCAAACTCACCAAACGTTGCCGATAGAGATGAGCTCAAGCATCGCTTGACCGGCCATGTGCTAGAGAGGGACGGCCATCTTTTGCAGTGGGCTGGTGAATATGCTGTAAAATGCTGCCACGTCTCGTTCCACATCGTGGTGATTAAGGTAGGCCAGACACACATAGTGGCATCATCGATAATTTTTTTATTATCGCTCTCTATATTCCGGGATTTCTGGCAACGCCGGAGGACGATGTCGGAAAGAGATACACCACACTTTCCGAGCGATACCGGCCGGTAGAAATTAACGACTAACATGCGTTACCCGAAGTCTCCGTTTTTGGGCAACCCTGGGCTGGAGGGCGAGATCCTGAAAGTAAATGTAAGCCCTCGCAATGTGTTCACAGAAACAATTCTCTTAATCAACATTGGCTTTCAAATCGTTAAACTGTGACTTCGTGTTCTGTCTAGTCCGCCGGCCTTGCTCCACTTCTCGAGTGGTTGTGCCTGACGCCCCGGGTCACGACGTACAGGGTAAACACATGTCGCACCACCGTAGACGACTGCAGGCGAAATCTTGTAAAAAAACTCGAAGCTCTGTACGGCCAGAAGGCGCCGAGAGTTTACGGGTTGAGCAAACTCACAGAAGTGGTATGCATTGATCCTTTGGATGCTACAGAGAGCATCAGAGATGTCTATCCCGATCCAAACCTTAGGGAGGTAATTGTTGACACCACCTGCGGCGCTGCTCTTCTCCGTGGGGCCCATATATACGCTCCCGGCGTCCTCGCGATGGAGTCAAATATTCAGCACAATGAACTTGTTAACGTCTTCGCTGATTTGTCTGGTAAATGCAAGCGGGGATCGACCGCGCGCTATGATAGCTCCCAAAAGATTTTCTTAGGGCAGGGCAAGACTCTGATGCAGCGGTACCAACTTTTCAACAACAGTGATCAGCCCGCTACTGGCGTCGCCGTCGAAATGCAATCGAATGTCAGTGGGGTACCTTCCCTGGGAGATCTAAGCAGTCCCGACATCCTGCTGCAAAACCTGCCGTCTATTGTATGCGTCCATGTACTAGCTCCGCAGCCCGGCGATCGGGTGCTGGACATGTGCGCGGCGCCCGGAAATAAAACGTCCCATATAGCCGAGATGATGAACGACCAAGGAACTGTGGTGGCCTTGGACAGCTCAGCGAGCCGTGTTCGCAGCATGCGGCCCAGGTTACGCAGCTATCAAAGCATTACGACACATGTGTTTGATTCAACAAAGGCGGTATCCGTAGTCCCTTCACCAACACCTAGCTCATTATCCGAGCCGCCATTTCCCTGTGCCAGCTTCGATCGCGTCTTGTTGGACGCCCCATGCAGTGGCTTGGGCAATCGGCCCCAGCTGTCCAGCAACATCAAGCAGGCAAAGGTACTGCAGTCCTATCCCCATGTCCAGCGGCGTTTGTTTGCACAGGCGGTCGAGCTGTTGCGTCCAAACGGCATTCTCGTCTACAGCACATGCACCGTCACCGAAGCAGAGTGCGAGTGCATGGTGGCCTGGGCACTAAAGAAGTTTCCGGAGCTAAGATTGGTGGATGCCACGCCTCGCTGGGGCTGTGCTGGACTTTCACTTCCCGATTTGGAGGTATCCAAGTCACGACTGCTGCAGCGCTTCGGACCGAAGTCCGGCGAAGAAAATGATCAAAATGATAGTTTCGATACCGTGGGCTTTTTTATTGCCAAGTTCCATAAAGTTGGATGAGTTTGCTTATTGAATTAATTAATTTTATTAGCTTTATTATAGTTTCCTATTTAAGCAGCTTCGGTGATGGGGCTCCCTCAGTTTGCTTTGTAATAAATGTCGATGCTTCTTGTAAGATCTATGTATACTAACGATCGGTTTAATTCAAGAATTGGCTCAAAATCCAATATATCCACCCATCCTTACTGTGAATGGAAAGGTGCGGAAATGCCAATCAATAAGATTTTCGGTTACGCTTTCCAGCCCATAGGCAAGTACGACTTAAGGGAATAAACATTCGGATATTTTGTTAGATATCTAGATTAAAAGTACTTAAATAATTTACAATTCTTGTCTATTTGAAATTTTTGTTACACCCATGCTTGTTAGCGATCCTTAATTGTTAATTTGAAAATGGAAAACCTGCATTTCGGGTATACTGTTACAGTTTCTACAACATGGAACTATTGACGTTTATAAAATAACTTATTTCCTTACAATTATTATGAATTTTGTTGTAATTGTATTTGTTTATGCGAATATGCAGCCGTTTCCAAAACTCAGGATGATTAACAGACATTTGAATGAAACAGTTAAGCAATGTAGGAGAACCGTTCATGTGTCTTCCCCTTTATTGACTTGCGTTTTAGTTAGTTGTATGTATTCCCATAATTTATTTAGCCCGACTAGCCTCCAACACAATTACTCGTGTGGCTAGAAGGGAAGCGTTTTAATCTCCAATGTATTCAACTACCAGAACGACCCAGAGTCGATGACCATGCTTATAAACGGACTACAGTATGGGACTTAGGCTATGCTAAACTGAAGGTGGGATTGGTAACCCAACAACAGTCAAGTGTCTTCAATATTATCCACTTATAGTAAACGCCTAAAGCTATTTATATATTAACATATTTTTACGTCGGGATGTTGAGCGTCTTGAACTGTTCTTCGTGCATCTCAGTCATCATAAAAGTGCCATCCTGTAGCAACAAAACGACGCGACGAGTGCCACCTACAAATAGTAATAAGTTATAGTTATAAGTTCACCACAGTCCGTTCGCATTCTATCGTCTTAACTTACCCGGTGAAGGCAGGTCCGCCTGCACTACTTCGGCCGGTATCTGGGCTTCCGTGCCATCGCTGTCAGAGGTTGTTATATGGATCTGGGCCGTAGCCGGTGTTCCTGTCCCTGCTGCAGATGCTTCTGCATGCTGAAGCCCTGCTGCTTGGTGCTGCGCCAGCTCTTCTTCTGTCATGGACACTAGAATCTGCTCGTCTGCTGTTGCTCCTGCGGCACCGTGCGATTCAACCTGTTCACCGGCCTGGACGGCCTCGGCCACTGCGTGATCTAAGGAGAGGACGTCCTGTTCTTCCCCTTCAGCAGCAGCTACATAAGCAAACTGTTGCTCGCCATCCGGACCCTGGGTCACCAGTATGGTTTGCCCCTCTGCATTTTTGCCGGCTACCTGGTAGACAGTACCGTCTTCGCCCCGCACCAGCAAAGCCGATCCATCTTCGTTAGTAAGAACCGATTGGTCGCCCAATAACGCCTGAGCCGCGGCCTCCAACTGCTCACGCTGTTGTTCTTGCTGCTGTTCCTGCTCCATTTGTAGCTGGGTCTCTTCCTGTCCAATTAGTTTTCCGGTAATCGGGCAGAGCTGAGCCTGGTGCTGGTGCACCTCCTCCTCCAGCTCCATCTGAAGAGGGGTCGGCTGGATGTTTGCTTTGGGAGCTATCCTCTGACGGCCAGCTGACACTTTCTGTATTTGCACCTGAGAGGCCTGCTGCTGCTGGGCTTGCGCTTGCCGCTGCTGCCGGACCTGGGCAGCCCGCTGTGCTATCATCTCCTCCCGAGTGACTACTTTTCGCGTGACTTTTAGATCCCCCGACTTGGATAGCTGAAGGATCTTTTGCTCTGGTGTCACTGCTTTGCCGCCCTGCTGTGCTGACGCATGGTGCTGTTGTCGTTGCTGAGGCGTACCAGCTCGCGCTAAGATCCGCCCACCCGGATGAGCCCGTGCCGGAGTCAGTTGTTGGTTTTGGCGCACCTGTGGGGTGCCGCCCACGACAGGCCGGCGCTGGACCCCCGTCGTCGCGGGGCCTTGACCAGGTGTGCGCAGCACTTGCTGACGCTGACCCACGGTGATCGGAGAATTTGCTGGTCGGGCTACGGGAAGGCGCTTAGGAATGGCGCCGCTCACGGGCAGAGAACTAATCTTCTGAGGCAAAGTGGCGACTGCAGGCGCAGCAAGGGCGTGCGGCGTCTCCGCATTATCCATCCGAAATACTCCTCTCGTGTTGCTGGCCACCTCAGAGCGCGAAAGGTAACGTACGGGACACTCAGCTCTCTCTTTTTTCTGGAACGGGGTACGAGGATCGTTAGTAAATTTTTGCTTCTCAGGAACATCATTGCCACTATTTACCAGTTGGAGGGTGTTGGGCATCTCGGGCTTGCGAAACATTCCCGAGCTAGTGCTGTCCTCGGTATAGATGATTTCGCCCATCTTTTGCTCAGTGACAGACGCGTTGACGACGATTGAGTTGCCATTGATTTTAGTTTGCTGCTTTTCCGTGGGCTGAATTCTTGGCTTGTTCAACTGCACGGAGCTTCCTCCGTTTTTTAGACGCTTCACGGTATGCGAAGGTAAATCCTCCTCGAGGTCCTCTAGCTCCATCGAATCGTTCAGCCCACTCCCCTCCAAGCTGGAGTCAGTGTGCTCGAGCTTACGCTTTGCTGGCCCCGTTGCTGGTGGCCATTCCTGTTCAGTTGCGGACTCATCATCGTTGGCTGAGGACGGCGAGGTAGAACCATCTCCACCTCCCGTTTCACTGACCCACTGCTTGAACGAGTCCATGGCCTTGGTTTTAGAAGTGCGGGAGGGACGCGAAGATGGCGATATTTGGGTTGGAGCTGGGACCGGGCTTAGCGGGGCAGGCGCATCCGTTTTCGAGGATGTGCCAGGCGTTTGCATACGTTTCAGTGCATCAATACCCTTCTCTCTAGTAAGTTTCTGGCGTGCCAATTGTTTTTCGAACATCTGTAGAAAGTAGGGAACTCGCTCGAGATTGGCCATAACCTCCCAAGTGTTTTCGTGGTGCGAGCGATCTACCCACTTCACCAAATATTCATGGGTCTTGCGACGTGGATTAAACCGTTTGGCAACTATCTTCTCCACAGGTTCCTCAGTACGCTGCTCTGTCTTCGAATCGATGCGAATTGCTATGCGGTTATTTGGCTTGACTGCACTGGCAGGTCCTGACTGAAGCATTGGCGTTGGCGTTCCCGTCTTCGATCTGGGTCGTTCGTTTTCGGTGTCCTTTAGCTGATTTGCCAAAGTTGGCAGCTTGCCGGAAGGCGACTCTGAAAATGTACATACGTGCAACGTTTAATTAAATCTAAAGCAACAAATCAAGAGGTTTTTATTCCATTGTTTTGTTTTATTACTTTTGGCGGGGGAGACGCTCGTGTTCTTGTTGCTATTGGAGGTGTTGTTATTGTTGGGATTAACGACAGTTTTAGTAATGCGAACTGGCATATCCTGGAGCTGACCGTGAGCAATCTTGCCAAAGGACTGAATTGTTTTTCCGGCCACGATCCACGGTTCTCGAACGCTCTCCTCCAGCTTCACCCAGTGCTGGTATAGGGCCCACGAGTTGCCAGAGTTTGTATCCTTCCGTGAGTGTAGCTGCGTGGCCTTCCATAATGTGAATGCCCAGATGGTCGGCTTGGTGTCAATTGACTCCTTCATGTTGGCATTCTCTTTCTCACAAGCGTCCTCCTTGTGCGCCTGAAATTCCTCAACAAAGTTGTAGGCCCTCAGACAGCGTCCACATACGAGCACGTCCATGTTGGCCAAGTCCTCCTGAGCAGCTGAGGGGCGACAAAATGTACACTGTTTTTTCACTAAATTCTTCCGCCACACTCACCTCTGATTATGTTTGCGTGTTTGCCAATTTCCGTCGGTGCAATCTCCTGTGCCAACATTATACACGACACCAGCGCTTAAGCTTCTGTGGATTTAATTAAGATATTTTAGATGAGTGTTTTTGTTTTGACTGTTTATCCCTTGCTTTCCATTTCAAAATAGTCTGCAGGCCCAGAAAAAAGTACAGTGCCGTGGTGTGTTTGCAATAACTTGAACCTGGTGGCAGTTTCGGGTATCTGCGGTGTGTGCCCAGTGTGGTGGATTCCCCACACATCTGCAATGGGCACAATGCAGCGGTATATTGGGAGTAAAAAATATCACAAAATAAAGTAATTAAAAACAAAAAAGGACGCCTTACAAGGTTTTTTCCGATTTGGCCAAGCATTTCAAAATATAAATGAATTTTCTTCAATTATTAATTTAATTATTGATGTATATATGTACACACATATATATAAAACACAATTTATTAATACAAATTTATGCTGAGAATCACAATCTCGGCGAGTAATATCATATTAAACCGAAATAATATTCTATAATGGTAAATTTTTAAAATTTGAACTATTTTGGACAATTTGATGTTGCCCGCTCAAACCTCTATATAGCCACCACAATTGCCAAAAGTTCGCTATAGAGCCTGTTCGTCACAAAGAAACCTCAAATTATTAAGTGAACCACTCCGCCATGAACGCACCTTCATAAACAAATTGTTTTACAAGAATAAAATTAATATTGTTTTTCAAACGATTGTTTTAATTTAACAGTTTTTTTCTGTTTTTTCAACACGCGCACCGCCGCCGCTACCGCTCACAATTGTACGCGCGAACCTCTGAATGCCAAAAGCAAATTCGTTCGACAGCAGGATAATCGGGGCAGTGATGATTTGGTGCCGGCCAGTCAGATTTTTGTGTGCGCTTCTTTTACATATGTGCTTGATACATATAACACAAAGCAGGGCCTTTTCAGTGGAAAATATAATTAGTCAATTTTCAGCCAACAAATTTTAATTAAACCTTATATTTGTATATACTTCTTCGCGTAATTATGCGAATTCGTTATTGGTAATTTATAAATAATTGTTAATTGTTAATTTATAAATGCCCGGACTGAGAGTGTAGCGCCATATTCCGTTCGCCCGCGTGGCGGTGCACTTTGTTAGCCAATCACACACCGTGGTGAGAATGTTAGCGATGTGGTAACTTTGCGCGCTCTAATGTTGTACGAACTATTACAACAAAATCTTTTTAAGCAATAGATTTCAATATCTAAAAAATATAGGCATAATATATGATTAAATATTTATTTATATTTGCAGTTTAACGACAATATTCTTCACTCAAATTTTAAGAATTTTTCTTACAGGTCTGGTAGCCCACTCCATATTATCATTCTTAGCCTTGGTGTGTACACACTTTCTGAACTGCCGGTGCATTTCGTTGGCGAATTGTTTAACTGAAGACAAAAAAAACATTTAAGCCAACAGAATCCCAAAATGGCAGACGATGAGCGCGAGGATCAAAAGGAGTACCGCTGGGAAACGGGTTACGAGAAGACATGGTGAGAGTAGCCTATTTATGGTGCAACACCATCTCAACTTAATGTCGGAGTCTTTAGGGAAGCTATCAAGGACGATGAGGACGGGCTGCTGGATGGGGCCATCGCGGAGATAATCCAGAAGGCCAAGCGTCAGCGGCTGGCGCAGAAGGCGAAGCAAAACCGTCTGGGCATGATGCGTCACCTGTTCATAGTGCTAGACTGCTCCGAGTCCATGAGTGTGCCGGACTTGAAGCCCACGCGACTGCGCTGCACCGTCAAGCTGCTGGAGGTGTTTATCGAAGAGTTTTTTGACCAGAACCCTATCAGTCAGATGGGGATTATCGCGCTTAAGGCAAAGCGGGCCGAGAAGGTGACTGAGCTTACAGGAACCTCGCGTGTTCACCTTAAGGCGCTGGAGAGGTTGGTGGATCGTCTCTCCCTTCGTAACAGACCTATTAATGGACGCTTTATTTCAGCTTGGCGAACGTCTCCCTGACTAGCGAACCATCGCTTCAGAACGGATTAGATCTGGCGTTAAAAACACTCAAGGTTGTTCCCCCGCACGCCTCGCGAGAGATCGTCGTCATAATTGGCTCCCTGACTACCTGCGATCCCGTGGATATCAATCTCACCATCGACGATTTGAAAAAGGAGGGCATTCGTTGCTCGGTCATCTCATTGTCGGCGGAGATCCGCGTTGCTCGCTATCTTACCCAGCAGACGATGGGCACATTCGGCGCTGTGCTAGATGACGCCCACTTCCGGGACCAGCTGATGTCCCAGGTGGATCCCCCGCCGGCAGCAAAGACACAGCACAATTCGCTCATAAGGATGGGCTTCCCACACACCAAAAGCGAGGTGGGCGGCAAGGACGCGCCTCTGTCCATGTGCATGTGTCACATAGAGAACCTGGAGGAGCCTAGCGAGCTTTGCACCACTGGTCATCACTGTCCACAGTGCAACAGCAAGTACTGCGAACTACCAGTGGAGTGTCAATCCTGTGGTCTTACTCTGGTCTCAGCGCCGCATCTCGCCCGATCTTACCATCATTTGTTCCCTGTGCCAAACTTTGAGGAGTTGCCATTTGAGTCAATGCCGGCGGCTTCCTCCGATCACGACCGCGACGGCGGGATTAGAGACTGCTACGCCTGCGCCAAGGCTCTCAGCCCTATCGTCGATAAAAGCATCTTCAAGTGCAGTTTTTGCAAGCAGTTCTTTTGCACCGACTGCGACATCTTTATTCATGAGACCCTCCACGCCTGTGTCGGCTGCAATACAATTCCGGGTGTCGACGGCCTGGTCTACCAGCAGAACACTAAGTCTGGAGAGGGCGATGAGCATCCGGGTAGCTCCAAGCAGCGCGGCCAGTTTGGCGTTTAACTGCATTATACGCTGACTAGATGTAGATAAATAGACATTAAAATCGCCGAATTACGTTTAGAAACCGATTCAGTTCAATTCATTCCGGTGATTGTAAGTCGTATCAATTTAGATACGGTGCTGTGCTTAATAATTGCTAAGGTGAGAGGAGTATTGTTATAATAGTTGTTGGGTATGATGTCTCGCTTACGAATTGAGCATTCGTTCATTGGGCTCTCAGTGCCTTGCCATGTCTGTCCATGCTAGCTTGGTGACTTGTGTCTAAAACCCACTTGAGTTCATAGTTAGCGCTTGCCGCATTCGGTCGGTTATTTTATTGTTCCGACTCGATCTCAAGTTCTCTTTGCCACGTTGCGAATGTTGCGGTGTGCGAATTTCGAAGAGCCAGCCAACAGCGATAGCAGACTAGAATAGAGGTAGAGGTAAACTTTTACAATATTTCGTTTAATGGTTTGTGTGTTTTAAAAAAATGTTTGTCTTATGCAGTCGATTTAGAACGCAAATCACAGTTAAACGACCGTCAGACAGTTTAAATTACCTAGTTAATTACTGACTAGCACAGATGCATGTATATATGTTAGACAGTCCGCTGCTATCGTATGTACTTAATGCATGAATTTGTGCAATATAAAGACGTTTCCGCATCGCACCCCACACAAGAGTAAATGTGAAAGTAGAATGAATCAGATATGTTTTAAATGTGTATGTCTTGAGTTTAAATGTAATTACATACATACATATGTACGCACATACATACTTTGGGAGTAAGAAATACAGAAGCTTTCGCCAGAATAATTCCAAAGGCCAATTCCCTCTTGGAAGTACATTCAATGGCTAAGGAAGCGAAATAATATGGGGAAGTAGCCCCAAAATGTGTTAACTTGGCTTGTCTTAAAAGCAGACTTAACGTGATGCTTTTTAAGGCAGTTGAAGTGCCGGCCAAAATAAATTCAAAAGATGTTAATGCGTTAAACGGAAGGCATGTAAGATTCATTAGCATTGTAATTAAATTTGTGGGATGGGCTCGGGCTGACATCGAGCCCATTTGTTTATGGTTTATTTTCAATATTGCTAAATTGAATACCGAAAAATTAAAAATAAAAATTTAAGCCAATCGCTAAAATCCTCGCCTAATTAAATTAGTGTTAGTGCAGTCTTTTTAGTAAATTGAAAGTTAATACTCAATTATTCAAAACAACAAAACAACATTCACAACAACCTGATTTATCTTCAGAAAAAACGAAATTTGAGAAATATACATTTTTTACTACTGCAACATTCGACAATATGTGTATATGTACGTACACTAATAATAAATTCAAAAGAGGGATGTATCAAAAACACGATTAATGCAGGTAAAGTCACAATTTTTTGACAAACGAAATAATTCATTGTTTTCACAGATTTTAATTAGAAATGTTAGAATGTGTATTTTAAATGTGGCTAATTCAACTCACCAGACGCCTCGACCCATACTTCGTACATGTACATATATACATACATGTATTTTGGTTGGAAATTTTCTCCGAGACTCGCTAAAGCAAACTTCGGTTGATTGCAGTATGCGGCGGCACGTGATAGCCTTAACCTGTTTTCCATGGAGCGTGGGAGCTCCCACCCCTTGGTGAAACCCCCGCAATTCTGCGGTACTTCATTTAAACGACTTATGCAGCAGGCAGACAGAAGTTTATCAATTAGAAGTTGCTTTCATAAATAATTGATATAACTTACAGTTGTCCGATTACCACTTTGTAATGTTTTTATCTATACATCAATGCTTAAGCATATGTATTATATTATATATTTGTTAATCGGTACAAAGAGTCCACAATTATATATATATATATTATTTATTTATATTTTATTTTAATTACTCTAGATCATTTTATTTGGTTAAAACTTTTATGAGTGCTATTATTTTGACCACATCTGAATAAGTTTGCAAACTTCCGCCATTCCCCAAACAAGAGTCTAGTAAATACCAGACACCCGTTTTTCCATGTTTATATATTCAAATGCTACCATTTAATGTATTTCTTCTAGGGAATGCCTACTGTGTTGTCTTTTTCCCTTCCCCTCCAATCATCAGCCCTTTGCTTTATCTGATGCTATCACAATTTGCGGTTCAGGTGTGCGGCTTCAGTTTATTTTTCATCGTCTTTTAGCTTAATACAGGACGTTGAGAAGCGCGCGGGAATGAAAGTTCAATTAATTAGTGTTGTTTTTTGTCCCTTAATTCGATATCAAGCTTGCAGTATAAAATAAAAGCGCGGATAATTTACATGGAATACTTCGATTAAAGTGTCGTCTCGTGCGTGTCGTTTGCTGTAATCTCAATCCGAGTTGCTCTCATCGCGCCAGAGTTATACACATATATTGGACCTGAAACCCAGAAAGTTTTACTTTAACGGTAATTCCGGCTTCAAACCGTTGTCTCATTTCGCCATCGCTCTCTGAACTTTTATTGCGGCTTAAACATTTTATTTACTTGTTTTTATGTGGTATATATAAATTAACATTGTGACCCCTTAATGTGGATTTTGTTATTTTATCGAGGAGGTCCTCATATTCTTGCTTTTCTAAAAATTAATTAGGCCTCAATAACGAGTAACGTATACATATATAAATAACTTAAAACATTAAAATTATATTCGCGAACAGTAATTACAAATTATCATGTGTATTGTGTACGTACACCTATACGAATAAGTATTTGAGAACAAGTTATTATTTTGTGGTTGGGTATTTCCCTTTCTCTACTGAGTAGAAGGGTATTTTAGACATCGGCCTTCGTAAATAATACAGGCAATAAATAATATAAATAATAAACAAATATTATAATATAATTTTTAGACATCCGCAATAAATAAGAACCAATGTTTAACAGATCAGCAATAGAAATGTTTACAAACTTATGGAGAATTTTCTAAAGATGTGGAAAATTTGATGAGAATCACAATTTTAACATTCTGTTTTTTTAATGGCCAAAATACAATATACCAACAAAATCCACAAATTCAAACAATAATGATTAACAGATAAATACTTAAGACATGAGAATACCGAGTATCTCTTAGTCGAATCATACGGCTGTAAAGTTCTCTCTTGTTTTTTGTTGTGTTTCACAATGGATACTTTTTTGTTATTAAGTTGCCGGAAAAATATAACAAAGGGATTTGGTTTGTATTTAGGAACTGACTGATTGTTAATAGCAGTGAAGGTCACCAGAACAATGTTTTTATATATACATATTATATGCACATATATTACTGAAGCGACGATCTGCTCTGAATGTCACTGATCCTTTACTCAAAGGCAGCTTTTTCTCCGATTTGCACTTATTTACTATATATATCAGCAGGAAACAATTTAAAAGTGGCTAGTTGATAACTTGGGGGGAAAACGCATGGCAACCACTCTGCACGGAGAAACTGATTTCAGCCACTGATGAAATAATCGTTGCAGGATTAGAACTGATTCGATGTTATACACAATGCCAGATTTCAATCAATTATTACAGCTGGTTATCTTAAGTGGGTTCTTAGAATTTAGCTGGGTCAGATAAGCTATAATTATAAATTTTATTAGGCACCGTCTCCTTTATACTATATGTATACTCTATAGTTTTATACATTCTATTTCCGCTGCCTCTGTTTATCCCTCAAGTTTCCCACGGTATATAGACCATCCCATACCACAACTCCCAGTAATATGAGATGAATCTGGACACCAGAACGGCGACTTATATTTTTTTTGACAATACCTGATAGTCGCCTAAAAAGTCAATCAATAAAATAAATTAATTAATAGAATTAATACAACATACATAAGGTATTATGATGAGCTGAACTCGAAACCGAGCTCCGTTTAAACCCAACGGTTCCTGGCTAAGAATTTTTCAAGGTCCTTGTGAGAAAACCGCAATATACTTAGGTTTTTGGGGTCGCTTATTCTGATTCCATTTTGATTTTAGCCTATCAGAGTCATGTGTAACACAACCCCTGCAATTGGATGTATTAACTGGACTTACAGTAGAGTGGCTTCCAGAGAAATGCCCAGGTCAAATGGAAATAAGTGCGAGTTTTTGTTAAAAAGTAAGACAGTTATATACATGTTCATGTTTTTTCCCTATTAATCAATCTTATGGTGGCTTTAGAAATCGATCCTTATTTATAAATATAAGAAAATGGCCATATCTCGAGTATATGGGATCAATATATTTCCATCTACTCAAGATATGGCCATTTTAACACAATTTTTTAAAATTATTTTTCGATTGTTTAAGAGCTATAAGATATGGTGGTCCTATCCGGCGTGTTCCAAGATATATACTACCTGTTTTCATTCCGTTTTATTAAGATATCTGTTGAACTAAGAGACTAGTTTGTGCAGTAACGGACAAACAGACATGGCTATATCGATTCGGCTGTTGATGCTGACCAACAAAATATGTATATGGGCATTTCCGCCGAATGGCTAACCAGGACCGAAATTTAAAATGTTCATAGTCCACGTATTTTTTTGTGTACACACTTATAAAAACACATCAAATCCGAAATCAAATTTTCATAATATAATGGTACCATAATATAATAGTATCTCAGTTGATTCCATGAGCAAATTTTCCTGAAAAATAAAATTATTTTGCATGAAAACATAATACATGTTTGCACTCTTTCCACAAATCGCTTTATTGCAATTTTTTAAGTTACTTTATTCTTGGAAATTAGGATTTAATCAAAGAAAAACGTAAATTTAAAAGAGCTATACACGGTAGATACATAAAAAAGGACAAAAAATGTTTCGGGCACTTTATAATAGTGACATGTCTGATCAACGATTCATTTTTAAAAACTATCTAGTACTTAAAATAAGAATAGATTTTCGGCTTGTAGGAGGCTAGCCAAGAAAAGGCTGAAACCGCAACACTGACTAAATGATTATTTCAAGTGTCGACACCTCTAGATAGATAAAGTCAGACAATGTCGCTTGCTGAAGATAATACTAAGCAGACCTCGCTACATTCTCACTTTTCATTAAGAGGTGAACTCTCTGGTGGCGACAAACTGTCACACATATTGAGTGCAGTTATCTTTTATTGCGAGTCTTGCTAAATGGATGGGGGCCTACTTTAATTGCATCAGATATTAGGCGAATGAAATTATATGGCTCCGCCGACGAAGCAGAGGCCGACTTTGCACTAAGCCAACGCATGACTGCCTCTTAGCCATTTACGCTAGCCCCAGAATTCTCCGGCGATTAATCTGCAAACGTCTGGCAGCCGGAGAAAGATAATGTATGTACGTAAGCTGCCAATTTCGCGGGATTAAAACACTTATAGTCCGTCTGGTAAACGCTATAAATGTGACCTAATCATCTCTAGTGGAAAAGGAAAGATCAAATAAAATTGAGAATTATTAATAAATTAATTACGCGGCATTAAAGGTGAAAAGTGTGAATGGAAATATTTATGAAGCTTTCTATAAATGATCCGTTGAAATTGGTATGTTGATTAGAAAAGTACTAGCGAATATATGTTTGCAGAAGCCGGTCGCATTCTAGCGCCTGAACGCAATCGTACGCTGATCGTAAAATCCCCATTGAAGTATCATAAATTAAATGGCAAAACTATATGGTATGACTCGTAAATCGAGTGGGTACTTTACAATCCCACGATACCGCCTGACAGTTGTCCCACAACGTGAAGAGACACGGAGAGACGCCTTATCTAGTTCATTCCAGTTGCGAGACGCGACTAGCCATCTGAACGAGATAAATACTAATAATAATAAATAAATAAAGGGCAACTTTGTTGTCTAATAACTGCAATGTTTTTAATTTTGGGAAAAATTGTTACAAAACCAAATATTTTATATTTTTTTTTCAAAAGTTGTCGATGCATTTGGGCTGAACGTGCCCCTTTTATGCACTATGTTTCATAGTGGAGCATACTACACTATAGATATGGTACATGATTTTATTTATACTATATTTTTTAAATACCTATTACCTAGCCTATTGTCTAACTAAGTGCTAAAAATAGGGGTTGAGTATCGTCTGATGTAATATGTGGTCAGGTTTTTATTACCTAGTTAATAATTTTACTGGTGATTTATTAGTATACATGAAATTGACATGTGAATAAATTTAATGATTTATATTTTATGATTTATATTTGATTTATTTTTAGGATAGTTTCCGAATTGATATTTGTGGAAGGGGCTATACCTAGGATGGGGTTGGGGTTGTGGAAGGTTGAGTCTCTGTGGAGCGAGAGCAATACTGGTATTCAATACTACAAAGTAAATAATTAAAGTCATACAAAAGCGTAAAATAAAACGTGGAATAAAGTTTCTGTCCGGAGTACTCGACTGTAAGATACCTGGTACCAACAACATCTTTAATTAAATTATAAGTCATAATTAATGAGTTCGGGATGACCTCTTCTGCCTACATAGGTACTTATACATATATATGTAAATATTTGCTGTTGTTAAGTTATAGTGTCTTTGGGGATATGGGAATTTAAGGTTGGAGCATATTCATTCAAATCAATTGAGAACTTATTTAATTAGGTATAGTTTTTAGTCGCTTTAAGAAAAAAATAATGATTTCAAGTTGAGTAAAATTCGGATCAAACTAGGACAAATTTGGTGGTTTCATATTTCTGTTCTTTATTTGAGGGAGGAATGCTCAGTTAATTCTCTCAGTGTTGAGTGATTTCTACTACAGTGGCGGCACATACGTTTAGTAGAGGTGCGAAAATGATTATGCAGCCAATGGATACTGTAAATATTAGCAGGCAATCAAATTCAGTTAGCGATCAATTAGGCCATCTTTGACTGGCATGGTTTAGTGGCCCGAAGTGCCGTCATACCATGACCATCTGACGTCAAGGTGTCGCGCTGAGAGCCGGGGAGAGTGGTACGGATGTCAAAGAAACACCAAATAAAGAAGTCGTGACGCAGTCATCGCTGTCAATTAAATCCCGCCCAGTGCACCGAACTGCATTGGCACACATCCGCACCAGTGTATGGGCACTATGTAATCGTAGCTCCGATGTCTTGCGGAGATTCACGTTGCAGCAAACTAGGCCTACTGCTGGACTGTGGACAGCAAACGAGATTTTCAGATATTTGCGTGATTTGTTTTTCAAGTTTGACTAGCATATTCGCACCCGACACCGACACCAGCACCAACTCCGTCTCCGCCTTCGCGTCCGCCCCTCCAACAGCCGGTCTATCGGTCGCGGCTGGTCATAGTCTGGGTCTGGAGACTGGGTCTCTTTTGGCATTCGAGAAGTATTTTGACAAGTCATCGGTCTAGCCCGGGTCTGGGGCTCTGGCCGGAGCTAGGAATTTATAATGATCTCGGCGCAATCAACTCTACACGGAGAACAAAGCAACTCGGAATTAAAATGACTAGATAGGGCAATATGTGAATTGCCGATTTGCTGATTGCAAAATAATATCAAATCAAAATCTCCATGCACTTTAAATTTTTCACATTATTGCTCAGATGTTAGTCAGCATCTCAAGTTTGGTTTATTTGCCACTATTTACCATTTGAATCTCGTTCATATAAAATACAAGAGCATATAAATGAGTATGAAAGTAAATAGATTAACGTTATAACCTACCTGGAAATATGGTTTAAGTATTACATTACAATAATATCGTTATGATATTATCACATTATGAAAAACCTTAAAACCTTAAATTGATTATAATATCATAGTAATTGTTCTTTCTGTGCAGCTGAATAACTTAGACAGATCGGCAATCAGCTAGTAGATTGCAAAGAGTCGATCTGTCTAATTTTATTCAGCTGCACACTATGTACTGTGTACTATGATATGATAATCAAGCCCACTTATGGTATGGAAAATAACCGGGATGTGCGAATGACTGTATACGACCATTTCGTAAATGTTAACTTTGCACTATGGGAAATTCAGCCGATTTTTTTAAATAAATTAATAACTCGCTCAGTTTAATAGATAGTGACTTGGCCCATCGTTATTATGTATCCGTAGGCAGATTCTGAATAAAAGATAACGACATCAGATAACTATATCCTGTACCTTACATAGGAAAGATCGGAGAAATTTAAAAATAACGAAAAAATACCACTACTACCACTTTTAACTCTTTTTGTCGAAGTCGAATTACGATTTCCTATACTTTTCTTAAAATCAAACGAAAACAGCTTCCCTCCTGGTAAGCAATACAAAAATTTAAATTAATATTTAGGAATTAATTAAAATTGAATGACTCCACTGGCACTGAACAAAGATGAATAATTTTGTGAAACTCTTTTCGAAGTTGAACTTTCTTTCCGAGTGCTCGATGGGTACAACACTTATTTAAATTACAAATTGTTAGGAAGAAATGCACAAAATAAGCAACACTTTAGTATGAACACATAGAAGACTGCTTTTTACATTAGGTAACACTCGTAATAAGGTTAATTCAGTTAGTACTCCAGAAAAATTGCCAAACTCCCCATAGTTGTGTGGAGCAGACTGGCAGTACCAGCTGAGCACACTCAGAGCAACTGGCAAGTGTTTCCAGACTTCTCGCAGTATCTTGAGGCGCCGGGGATGGTGCTGTGCACGGCAACTTGGTCAAGGTCGCTCGCCGGGCGATCGTGATCATTGCCAGACGCGTGCAGTCGCCTGAATTCTAAGCAGGTTACAAGCATTTGTCTACGACGGGTTCGCTGCTCATTTCATGGCTAACGGTCTGAGCTCGTTCAGAGCGCATTTTTCGGCAAGCGGACGTGGATGTGCCCGTATGCCCAAAGCGTCTATCCGGTTATCAGGAGAGCCAGAGGCAGCGTGGGAGCTGGGCCGATGAGTGTGTGCAAAACAAGCCGCAGTTAGGTGTAGGCCCGGACTGCTCGCTTATGGGTAATCAATGGCACGAGCGCTGGCAGTCCCTGCTAGGGCCATAAAGCGATGGCCGAAACGCCTTATCGCTGTGACGTCAGAGCGATTAGCCGTTTACACCTGCTAACACCCGCTATCAGGCGCCGTCGAATTTTTGTAAGTAGAAGTTGTTGTTGGCCGAGGTCAACATTCGCCTTCAAGTCCGAATCTTGGGCTTCTCGGTGCTCGGTTCTCGGTTCTCGGTTCTCGGTTCTCGGATCTCGATTCTCGGCCGATTGGATCGTTTCGAAAGTGCCCTCGGGCGTGAATCGGATTGAACCGGAAACCCTGGGCGACGGCGTCGCAGCTGCTTTCGTTTCGTTGGGAAAAAGTTGTTAACAATCTGCCGAAGCGGCGGCCAGCTGCGGGCCAAAAGCGAAAACCAAAGCTTTAACCGATCCGCCGCCAGCGGCCCACGATCACAAGCACTTTGGAGCGCGTCGCGCGCGGTTACTTGTTCGGCAGTTATTTTTTGTCAGCTTATTGCGAGTGAGTGAGTCCAAAGCGAAGCGGTGAGCTATTCGTTTCAAATCCGCGGCATAAAGAAGGAGGAAAAGTATGTCAATTTCAGGGTCAACTAGAGAAGTTACGCACTTTGACCCTCTTCTTGGCCAGTGAAACAGACAGACACGTTAAGAGTGGCGAATCGCGGCTAATTCTGATATTTGCTTGGCAGGTCCAAGCACAGGGAGTGATTGTAGAGCTATTTTCGGCTAATAAAATAGTATAATAGTATAATTCACCTGTGCACTGCGCTCAACGTGAGCTTTTATCAAAGAAAGCCTGCAAATATTAACATACATTATAAAAACACTAAAAGAAGTCACGTCCGCGCTGCATGCCTAAGGAACAGTTCTTTGGTTTGGGGACAAATTCCGATTTATTGGTTGTTTTCGTTTGTTGCCTCTTAAAATCGTATGTACGTATGTGGATCCGCAGTTTTATTGCTCTTTGGCCTTGGTATATAACAAACACCGTGTTCTAGTGGCTTGTTAAAATAAACTATGCTTTAATGACCTTTATTCCATAGCGGAATGAATTAATTCGAAGTTCCCATAGCTGATTCAACGAAAACATAACTCAGGAATACACTCCGGTTTTAATAGCCGAGCTGCCAGCCTTCGTCCGATAGATATCTTAGGTACCAAAAACAGGTTTCCAATATTAATTCAATTGTATTACCCACAAACAGACGTTTGCGACTCTGCTATCTCGGCAAACGTGAAATCTTATTTTCGATCCTCTGAATAATGAAGGCTCACTTTTGCTTGGCAGCCATTAAGTCATCTGGAACCGTCATAATTCTTCGGTGCTCTTGAACGACCACTTAAGTGATCCCCATTTTTACACCGATTCTATGAGTTAATCTGGACTTCCATCATTGAACCATTCCCGATTAGATAAAGCCAGGCGCGTGTTTCTCTGCCTATAAGCCAATAAGGAGAAATGTCTTATAGAATCGTTAGCTGATTAGACTGATTAGGAGGAAAAGTTGTAAATACTAAATATATGACTTCGGTATTCCCCAAGTTATCAACTGGACAATCTTTAGACGGTGGTAACATTCGCTTCCCAAAATACTTACTTGTCGAAGACAAGTAATAAGATTTTAGGTCACAATTAGTAAATTGTTTTCATACTACTATAGGAAGAATATACATTGCGAACTGTGAATAGAATAGGAAAATATGACTTTGTTTGAATATGTTTCTAAGGGAACATATATGGTGTTAAAAGCTAATTTTAAATTATATCTAATCTGCTAGTTATAACCGATACCCATACAACTAAAAGTTCTGCAAATTCAACCAATCCAGCAGTTAAAGTGCGCCAACCCACAATCGTTGGTTGAGTTTATTGTGAGCGACAGTATAATCTACGAAATGTATTTCTTTTTTTTCTGCTCTACAGTAAATTCAACAAGAAATCTCTAGGTGTATACATACTATTTAACTATAGATTACAGTAATGTACCAAACAACTGTAAACATATTTGTTGAACCAACCAACTTATATGGCTTGACTTAGAGTAAAACTGCGGTACATGTATTTTATAGATGGATTTTGTGAATATATGACAGTGAATGTTTGACTGAGTTTACAATTGTTCTTACATACAAGTTTCTAGTGACTGTCAGCTACAGAAATAGATACTTAGATAGATAATTTTTACAAGCATGTGAGCAAATAATTACCAACTGGTTCTAGCATCGCTAGCATGTTTCTATGTATGCGTTTTGGCATTACATATTTATTATATTGCATGGATGTATTTCTACAAATACATAATTTTTCTGGTTCTAAATAAAATGCGTTTTACGGTTTTTATGATACTTTAGCGTAATCAATAGTAATTTGAATTTACTGTAAAATAGTTAATTAGTAAAAACACAGTAAATTCTACCAAGAAAGTGCACTTTATTTGCAGTATCTGAGTAAAATCGTTATCCCAATTATGAAAAACTAATAATAAAATTAACTTAGTTCCTTAAAATTGTCTAAAAACCCCACATTAATTGTTTTTAAAGTGTAATGAATGGTCATGGTATAAGAAATATACAAAATAAGTAAATATTTTACATTAACGGGACAACAAGCTAAACAATTCAAGGATAAAGCAAATCTCTAAGGGAAAGCGAATCAGGATGTGTACATCGGATCTGAAACAGCCTTCTTTCATTGACAACTTTCATCGGTTAAATGCCAGTAACAGCGTAATAATTTTAAAGTAGTAAATCGGTAAAGTAGCCCCTCTGATGCGTATATGTAGGTCAAGCTAAACATCAAAACATATCTAAGCCAGAGATCATATATAATATATATATATACTTTTGGTGTTTAGCTTGACCACACAGTGAGAAAAAGGCATTCTTAAAGTACATAGTCCTCCATTCCTTTGTGGCTGTCTTTTGTTTTTTTATTGAACATTCTTTAAGGGTGTGTTTTGGTTTTAGGCTCATAGCCTGATATAGATAGGAGGCGCATTAAATTATTTTTACTTACCCTAATTATTGAACTTAGCCAAAAAACCAGGAATTAGCTTTGTTAAGATGGAAATTACTTAATTAATAGTTGACGGTGGATTGCCTAGACACATTTTAACCGTTCTATTTTTGTATCGATTCCAGCCATGGCTAAATTCTGGAAGGCACTTACCCGCCGCAAGACGGACGACGTCGTCGAAAGCGAGTCCAAGCTGGCACGGGTCCTCAATCTTTTCGATCTGACGGCCCTTGGAGTGGGCAGCACACTGGGCCTCGGCGTGTACGTTCTGGCCGGCCAGGTAGCCTATGACATAGCCGGCCCGGCTGTGACCATTTCCTTCCTGATTGCTGCCGTGGCATCGGCTTTCGCGGGCATCTGCTACGCGGAGTTTGCCGCCCGTGTTCCCAAGGCGGGAAGCGCCTACGTGTACAGCTACGTGACCATTGGCGAGTTTGTGGCCTTTACCATCGGATGGAACCTGATCCTGGAATACGTGATTGGCACGGCCTCTGTGGCGCGCGGGTTGAGTGGCTACTTCGACTCGCTGATCGACAAAAACATGTCGAAGGCACTGAATGAGACTATGCACATTAACGTGGACTTCCTGAGCGACTATCCGGACTTTCTGTCCTTTGGCATGGTGCTGTTGCTGGCTGGCATATTGGCCTTTGGCGCCAAGGAGTCCAGTTTCTTGAACAACATATTTACCACAGTCAACCTGGTGACCATAGCCATAGTTATAGTCGCTGGAGCCATGAATGCCGACGTCAACAACTGGCGCATACCACAGAGTCAGGTCCCAGAGGACGCCGGCAAAGGCGGATTTATGCCCTTCGGAATTGCCGGAGTCATGGCCGGAGCCGCAAAGTGTTTTTTCGGCTTCGTTGGCTTCGACTGCATCGCCACCACGGGCGAGGAGGCTATTAATCCAAAGCGAAATATTCCGCTCTCGATCGTTGTTTCGCTGATCATTATTTTCCTGTCCTACTTTGGCGTGTCCACGGTGCTGACCATGATGCTGCCCTACTACCTGCAGGACAAGGGTGCTCCGTTTCCACACGCTTTCGATGCCGTCGAGTGGTATACTGTCAAGTGGATAGTGACAATCGGCGCGGTATTCGCGCTCTGCACCAGTTTGCTAGGCGCCATGTTCCCCCTGCCTCGCATCCTTTACGCCATGGGAAATGACGGGATCCTCTTTAGGAAGCTGTCCACGGTTAACAGCTATACAAAGACTCCGCTCCTGGCCACCATTGTATCCGGAATTTTTGCATGTAAGTTGCCTCTCCTGTATAATGTCCTTCCACTCAGATTCTGACCTTTTCTCTCCTCTTTTTTCCTGCTTAAAGCAATTATGGCCCTGCTGTTCAACTTGGACCAGCTCGTGGACATGATGTCCATTGGCACACTGCTCGCTTACACCATCGTGGCCATCTGTGTGCTGGTGCTGCGCTACCAAGATGAGCAGATGACCAAGGTGGTGTCCGTGAAGGCTCCGAATGTGATCCGGCAGTTCTTCAATTGCAACTCCTACAAGGAGCCCAATACGATGACCTCGGCTATTACCAAGGTGGGCATTGTTGTCTTCGCCATAGTCTGTCTGGTGTGGTGCTCATTCCAGAAGGTATTTGACCTGGACAGCACCGGCGGGATCGTTTCCTTGAGCCTGGTGGGAGCGCTGCTGATTCTCATCTGCATCGTGATCCGCATGCAGCCCGTATCGACAATCGAGCTTACCTTCAAGGTGCCGCTGGTACCGTTTGTTCCGTGCCTCAGCGTGTTCGCGAACTTGTACCTGATGTTCCAGCTGGACCTGAACACCTGGATTCGTTTCCTCATCTGGATCGTGATCGGATACGTGATCTACTTTTGCTACGGAATTCGAAACTCCGTACAAATCACCCGGACTCGCAACCACGCCGAGGCTGCGGCTAATGCTCTGCAAGACCAGACCATGGGCCAGCACGAGAATCCCGCCTTCGAGCCGGACTCCAAGGTGGAGAACGGCCGCCTACCGCCTCCGTACCAGTTCTCCGAAAAGATGTAAGCGCGATTGTGGCCAAAGTATTATAGCCCCATTACCCGAATCCACTCATATAATGCGCTTAGACTCCATCCATTTTCGCATCTTTCCCTTAATAGAACAAAGACTCCTCTGCCTTCTTAGCTAGCACGTTTATGTGAGAGAGATGAATAGATTGCGCACTGAAATTAAATGGATCTGTCCTTTGGCCCAGGCCTTAGCCGTGCAGATCTGTTATTTCTATGCGCCTAAGGACTTCCACAGAGAGTTCCCAACAGACTCTATTTTACCATTTCACCCTCCCCTATCCTCTATCATTTTACTATAATTAACCTCCAACCACCAACCGATTCTTCTGCAACGCCCCATTTGTTGTGATATTTGTAAATATACTTATAATGTATAGATTGTATTGATCGAGTATTTGTATATTTGTCACAATTATTACCGTAATGTAAATGGAATATTGGATCATAATATTTTATGTCAAACCAAGTCGCATCTAGTATTTAAGCGTCTAGTTGCTAAGCGTCTTACGTTGTTATTATCAGAAACGAATTTTGCCTTTTGCTTGATTAATAAAAATACACCGATGTTAAGTGTCTGTTGACTGTTTGAAATTGAAATGCGAGCCCAAGTTCTCTGGTTCCTAAAGTGAGATGAGCACTGGGCTCATAAGTACTAACTTCTCTGACGACTGCCGCAAACGGTCCTCGAGCTTTATTTTTTATTCGTGGCTTAAGAGTGGGCTCAGCTAACTCACCCAGGACCTAAGCTCCTGCGCAAGGATTGTGCAGCCTCTTTCGCAAGAAGCTCTATGTGCTTTTTTGGCCATTCGGTTTGTCGTGTAGTTCCGATTCCGATTCCAGAATCCACTCTGTTTGCTAACCGGCTTAGTTAAATGGCAAAGAATGTAGTTCCTCTTCCCTGTTCTTGATTCCTTTTCTTTTCCATTCCCACTCTAATTTCTAAGTGTGGAGGGTCAGACCGAAAAAAATCGCAACTCAGAGCCCAAAAGCCAGACAAAAGTTGCTTGGATAATGCAAACAAACACACAGCTACACTCACATATGGGTGGAGGACGGGATCCTGAATATGCCAAGTGTGGAACTGCATGCCATCGTTGGATGGTCAACAATGGCGTCCGCTGGGAAAATACAATTGTTTTGCCCGGATTTTTCTTTAACCCCTTCTATTTCAATCTCTCTCCAGCACTAATTTATGAATTTTAAAAGCCAAGAAGGGCAGGGGCGGCCAAGTCGGGGGAGTGAAGAGGATATTGCGACGGAATTGTAATTTGGCTTTCGTGTCTTTGCAGCGCACATATGTGGAAAAATGCTATTTTTCTCATGCTTTCATTGCATTGCATAAGCTTTTTTACGGAATTGCCTTCCTTTCTCATATGGCGACGTCAGAATGCTTTGCAGTCATTCCCATATTATTTATATATACATATGTACATATGTCCTACGACTACAAAGTACCCGAACCCCTGAAAGTATGCTACATAAATGCGATCGGCCAAAGTTCGATCCCAAAAGTATGGTTTTGGTATGAGTTTGATGCCCATAATCGTACAAGGCCACATTCGATGGCGTGTGTTTCATTTTAAAATGCTGACGTGTGTAAGTAGATAGCGAGATTAAATGGGGAAATTTCGCTGGTTTTGCGGATGCAATTTTTATTTTATCGATTCACTGGACCCCACCGCCGACCGCGAGCGCTTCCGAATATGCAACGCAGTTTGCGCTTTACAGGGCCTCGCATAAAATTTCGGCCAATAGTAAAAAGCTGTGAGCTACAGTAAAGGTAAATAAATAAACAATAAATGCCTGAGATGGGCTGTATAGCTGTATAGGATTAGGGCGAAGGGAGCACGGGCTGGACTGGACTGGACTTCTGCGTGCGGCCGTTTATTGCGCGCACTCTCCGTTTGTGGTTTCATTTGTGAGTTTTAATTAAATACGTTTAAATATTTGTTATTTCCGACAGGCAGACAAACCCAACGACCAGAGAAAACAACAGCAGCAGCAGCAAGGCAAACAACAACATTGATGCACAAGGGCCGTGGATTCCCCTGGCGTCAGTCCACCTGGCAAATATTAGCGAAAAATTAGCAAAGTATTTTAAGCGCAACATGTTTGTCCTGCGGCTTTCAACACCAGAACGCGGAACGTAGGATTCGGAGGGACTACACCTCATTTGCAAAGTTGTCGATGCGTGTGCATTTCATTTATTTATAAATAATGCATAATTCATTTAAAATGCGTGCGTAAAATTGCTGTTAAGTGCTTAATCCTGTAAAGTTCAACAGGAAGCAAATCGTGCTATATAGCCCTCAGGCGTGGGCGGATATTGAGCATTGCATATTTCATAAGCCTATCATCCGATCGGCCGAGTTAGCAGACGTTCCGGTGGCATTGAGGGCTTGCGAATTTTAATTCGTTATTAGTTTGTGCGGCTATATATAAATCTCTTCAGATAGTTCATTTATTTCTATACAATAATAACCCCACTCTCAGTGCATTCCATTTCGCACTCGAACCACAGCAGGTCGATTGTATTCTCTTGCACTCTTCAGACCAATTTACTGAAAATGTCCATCGGCCAAATAGAATAAAAACCAAAATTGCTAATGATTCCGGTTACCCACCCTCCCTCAACCCATCTCCTGCATTTTCCGACGCAATTTGAATACATCCGCAATTTTGTCAAAGTCAAAAAGTTCACAATTTCACATGCGGTCAACAAAATTAAATTAACTTTTAGCGCGAATAAATTTTCTACGACCGCAGAGCCAGAGAATAGTTTTTAAAAATTGAATTTTCAAAACAAACTGTGGGATACTTCCCAGTTCGAAGGACACGCGGCCGAATCATGTGCACGTATAGGCCGATCAACTTCACTTCAGTCTTGAAAGGAAACTATCCTCGGGAACCCCGCCGTTCCCAAGCTATCAACATTATAAAAGGTATTTACAACATTTAAATACACAAACCAGATGGTTTCCTGACTTCCCAGATTGTCATATAAGTTGTCCGAGCGATCCAATGATATCTATATAATAAAGCACTCAGATTTTGATTAAGTGAAAAATTTGATTTATAAGTCGAAAGAAATAAATATATCTTGAAAACTAGTAGAAAATCTACTGTAGGGAAACCAGGCACCCAAAGCATTGTCGGTGAGATAAAAATACACATGGACATGGCTCTTTCACTTTGTCTAAATAAGCTTAAATTTATGAAAAACTTACAAAAAAAAAAAGGGCGGAAGACAAAAGGAAAAAGAAAATGTTGTCAAATGAAGAAAATTGTTGTAGAAACATGTTAAGCAACATGTTGCTGCTGCTAAATCAAATGTAATATTGTGTATTTTTTAATAAATAAATTAAAATGTTCCAAACCATTAATCAATTAAAAAAAAATTTTATTTTAGGAATAAAGGAACTTAAATTTGATACATTACTTACAAACTTAATCGGATAATGGAGAGATTGAAACGCCAACATACAACTTTTCCGACAATTTTGAGAAACATGATTTTTGTAATATTTTAATATTTTTTATTTTCATATTTATTTGTAATTTTTGGTGATCAAATAAAACTTTAGTAGTGATTATATAGTATATTAAACAAAAACGAATTAAAAATATTCCAAAATATTCGAAAACAGAACAAAAAATTGAAATGGTTCATTTACGCTCTCGAACACACAAAATTCAAAAATCAATATTAAATAAACGACTTGAGAATTGTATATAAACTTTTTCCAATTAATTATAAGCAACAAATGTGGCTTAAATAAAACAATTGAGATTTTCCCGTTCGGCTTGCAGACATGTAAATTTTGTATTTGCCCATTATGGGCCATTAATCAAGTGTTCCGAGTTCTCTCTGCAGTTTGAACGCATTATTGAAATTTTCTATGAAATAAATTAACATCAACACTCTTAATTCTGTACTATTTTACTGAGAAATATGAAAAGAACAGGTCAATATTAACTCAAAAGCAAAGCAAAAAACAATGTCAAAATTTAAATATTTTTTGGTGCCATATATGTATTACACACCCATTAATAGAGTTAGCATATAACTTTTTATACCCGATATGTATGTAACAGGCAGAAGGAGACATCTTCGACCCCATTAAGTATAGATATTCTTGTCCGTCTGTCCGTCCGTGTGACACAACAGATCGTAGAGACTCTAAAATCTAGAGCTACCAAGAACAACTCCTACCTGTCCAGTTTAAACATTTGGTCAAGTTTACTTCCGCTCTCGAAAGCCATTAAAAACGTATAAGTTAGCTATAGTATATAATACTTTGTATGCTGAACTTCTGCAAGATCTACATGTGTGTTGTCAGCACCAACGCGTGTGGCTCAACATGTCCTAGCAACATTTGTCTTCATTTGATAACATTTCCCTTGCCTTTTGCTTTAATTAATTACATTTTTTATAAATAATTAGCCAAAGCTAATTAGCAATGTCCATAAGCCGTTTAATTTCACCCGCAATGCTTTACGCTCCTGATATTTCATAGTCGCTCACATTCGACTTCAGCTTTTCTACATGTTTTCTTATATGTTAGTCGGAATGAAAAAAGGTGAGCTGCTCAAGGGCACACTACTTGACAGTCGTCATGATGGCATTCCGGATGTTGGCAAAATTAAGACGGCGACGATAGCAGGGGCTAAAAACCAAAACAAGGCATTCACAATAATAATAATACTTCTTTTAGTCTGCTTTTTTACTGCTTGCCACCGGATAGTGAGGGATATATGTATGCATGTGCTTAGCAACTCAGATACTTATTTTCTTTTAATTGTTTCAAGCATTTTCTACATGCTTCCACTCCTTGCTTGTAACACAACTCGTCAAGACAAAAACAAAATAAGTACATAGTTTCCTCTGCCTATATACGAACAGCAGGTGCCTGATGGGGATGCGCTTAAAGTGCATTTTTGTTTTCGCCAACACATTGACTCATCGGGCCAAATTTATCATGCGCATTGTACGAGCACCGAAAACATGGCCATAATAGTAAGTATTTTGTATGAATTACATCGCGGCATAAGGGGCGCTGTGACGTGAAGGTCGTACAGACCTTTTTTTAACCACCATGGTTAGATCAAAAGCTCATAAAATGCTCCCCATGGGCGATAATAAAAGTATCGCTGACATGCGACAAGCATAAAAGCAGTACATGTCCCAACACGCGCTATACTTGTCCCAATACGCCCTATGCTTGTCCCAAAAGCATGTATCAGACTTCAAATGAAATATGTGGAACTCAAAAAGGTGGGATGAACGTTGACGCTTGGGAATTAATAGGGCCTTTAAATGGTGTGTGATTGTGATTGTGATTTCCTTTGAGGAAACGCTGATGACAAATCGCAATTCGGAATGGAATTCCATAACTACTGCAGCCCGCGATTCATTAATCCAATGTTGACCTCGGCTGTTCGTAGTCCATTCAACTGACCGAATTACTCTGTAGCTTGGATGTCCTGTGTCATAACTCAATTTTCTCCGGAAATAGCTCGTTCGGCAGCGGGTCGGCGTGGGGGCTGCTCGTCAACTGCCATCAATTTGGCTAACAATATTCTCGCCAATTAACAAATTAATTGCCTACTTTGCTGGGAACACTTGAAAGCTCACAGACACACACACACACATGGCGGCGCACGGGCACATGGACACATGTATTTCAATTCCCAGTGGCGTCTTAGTTTTATGGGCAAAGCCAACACAGCCCCAAACAGAAACGCTAATGAAATTTCCAGCCCAGGCGACGCCAGGAAGGGTGGGGCAACTCAGGCTGTGCCCCCTGCCCGGTAGGTGGCGTGTTTGCAAAGCTTTTAATATAATGACACATTATCATGACTGGCAGCGTTGTCAAAGGCAGAGGTGTATGTGCGTGTGTGTACATGCATTGCACCCACAGCCCCTGCACCCGCGCCCATAGTCATTCCAGCAAGCATCAGCATGGTAGCCGTTTCAGATAAAGTGATCTGCTTTGTGATTTCACTTGATTTATAATCTTGTTTATTGCGTAATAATCTTAATATATAGAAGAAAATATTAAATATGTGGTGAGATAATGGGAAAAATTACATTAAGACCCTTACCAATTTTAATCCAGCAAAATCTGGACGAATTCCATTCCTTGTTAGCAGTGCACAAGGGATTCTATGAGGGCATCCGGGCTTTTAGATCCCAATAGCAATTTTCCTGGATTTTACCTTTTTGCATATATTTATTGCTGACATTTCGGCAGACGTAAAACGCGCTTTAAATTGGCTAAAAGATTAAGAGGAGCCGGAGCCCCGACCCTCGTCATATATGTACATATAAAGGCTGGATATAAAATATTCAGCAGAGCATTGCTTTTTACATCTATGACAGTATCAACAGAGGCATCAGCAATAAAGCTGCATCCATTTAATTTCATTTTAATGCACCTCATATCCCAGGAAAGCGTGCTTTCGATTGCAGAGCGAACACCGCCATGCATCGTCCTTACACGGAGCGCAAACAATTTTGCTTTATCCGGTTGTCCAATAATTGCAAAGGACGATGGCACATTGATAATTGAATGCCAGAAGCCTGACCAAATTGCATGATATTCTTATTGCCAATTGTCGTAGTCATCATTTGAGTTTGCACTGTGCTCGTCGAGTGGTGAACGAAAATTTACAGCACATGGACCAGCTTCCAGAATGTTTGTGTTCTCTAACAGCCGTCTAAGCGAGGCACTTTATAAATAGTTGTAAAGTTGCCAAAAATATACTGAATGAGAATGAGAATCTTCGGGCAATTGACGGAATATTCGGCATGACTTGGCATAGCTGATACCGGAGCCAACCAATATGGTAAACATTTCTATTGTCCAAGCAGACCCTCGATCATAGCCACCTCAAGAGGCTCTCGAGAAAGCGGGAAACAGATTTGCCGAAAATGTAGCAGTGTCCAAGGTCACAGAATATCTGAAGAGCTTTGCTGAGATGCTCAAGCCGAGATCTTCTAAAGTGGCATAGTGGCATAAGTGCTCGAAATGCTGGTCACGGATGATGGATCTTTGGCAAAAGACCCGCCAACCCCCCAATCAGAGGAAGGTGCAGTTGCATTGGTTGATTGCCATCAGAAGACTCTTCCACAATAGAGCTAATACCCTTAGCCAAATCAAATGGGAGCGACACTTCACAGAGAAAACCATGTCCAAAAATAGATAATTGTGCTCTCAAGTACGTGGCCGATAAGGGGTCGTAGGCGGAGTTTCACGAATGGATCTCGACCAAACGAATTCGGCTAGCCATCGTCTTCGTCATCGCTTAAGTGGTTAGTGGAGTATGATGCTGGCTTGGCTTCGTTCTGTGCGGAGTTCAACCTACCACCAAGATTGGTAATCAAAACCTGATTCTGACTGCTCCCCGACTGGTGATCGCTATAAATGTCCGGACCGAGTCAGAGCAAGGTATCATTGGCTTCAATACCTTCGACCAAGCAGCACATTTGGAGAACTCTACCAATCCCTGCCAGAATAGCTAATAGCTTCAGAATGGTAAGTTATTCCAAGCACAAAATCACGAAAAAGTTAAAGGGTCTCAAATATATATAACTTTTACAAGTCTTTATTTGAAATAATACAAATTTAAATACTGTTGGTTTTTTTTCTTTTTATATGAGTTGTGTTTGAGATAATATTTTATAAAACCTGTGAATAATTTGAATTATTAATACAAATGCATTGTAAATTCAGTTCATAGCCAATTATATTGAAGTTATTTACATTCATATATTAAATATTTTTGTAATTTTGTGGCCTCCAATAAGAAATGAGCTTGCCCTGAATATTTCCGATCCTAAAGATTTTTAAGCACATTATAGACTGATAATAAATACTTGCATATAATTTGTCCACAATTTGAAATTTGAGCCACATTGAAAGTAACAATAAACAATTATCCCACAGTTTTATAAGTATAACTTTAAATAATAAAACCTACTAAATAAATTCAATTAAACTACTGGAAACATCAATATGTGTAACCAGTCAAAGGTTTCTGACGCAAAAGACCATAGACTGATATATATATATATATAAATAATATAAATATATAAGTAAATAAATATCGAAATAACTTATTTAGGTAGAAGCTTTAAAGAAATACTTATTGATCCATTTCTGTGCAGAAACTTTTCGTCGGCGTCCTCACCCTTTGCCTGGTGGCCCTTGCAGCTGCCCAATCGGCGGATCCTGGCGCCTTGGAGCCGTCCGCTGAGTATCTGCCGCCTGTTGGAGAGGCGGAGGCCGCCAAGCTCTCCGAGGACGGTTACCGTTACAAGACCGTGCGCCGGCTGAAGCTGCGCCACCGCCGTGAGGTGCCCAACCAGGAGTATCTGCCACCCGTGGACAATGCACCCAGCCAGGAGTACCTGCCGCCAGTGGATGCCGCCGCCATAGGGGACACCAAAGTGGCTGATGATGGCTATCGCTACAAGACCGTGCGCAAGCTCAAGTTCCGCGCCCGCCACCGCCGCGATGTCTCCGAGATCGCCGAGCCCAGCAACGAGTACCTGCCACCCGTAGAGGTCTCGCTGGCCCCCGAGCTTAAGACCGTTCTGGGGGACGATGGCTACCGCTACAAGACAGTGCGCCGCCTGAAGCTGCGCCGTCACCGCCGCGAAGCCGCCGCTGAGGAGGCTGCTGCCGCCGCCGCCGAGAGTGCTCCCAATGGCGAATACCTGCCGCCCGCCGAGGCCGCTGCTGCCGACGCCGAGCCCAAGGCCATTGAGGAGGGCACCGAATTAGCCAAGGACGGGTACCGCTACAAGACCGTGCGTCGCCTGCGATACCGCCACCGCCACTAGATTCTCTGACTTAGGCGCATTGAAGCAAATTGATCCTGAAAGTACACGCGAAAGTAGAGTCGGCCAACCGCTGACTCTCTTCCTTCTAGCTCCTCATAATACTTAGACTGTCAGTAGTCCCTGCATATGGAATAATAAAATTTATTCACGAAAACTTAATCGAGACCTTGAGCATATTTTTCAAGTTGCCAATTTAGAAGCCAGGAAATTAACATATTTTCCGAAATGCACATTAAATAATATCCTTGGGAAAAGCCGGAGTCATGCTCACAAAGAGCGAAGCCAAGGCAAATAGACGAAATGGAATTGAAATCAATGGCCAAGTAATAGGCAAGAGGAAAGCGGAAAAACTTTTGGCCTTCGCCAAAAGGGCCAAATTCAATTTTGAAATGAAGTGCGTTCTCTTAGGCGCAGAGGGAGGAAGGGGCCGGAGGACCATCCACTCGGAGTGCAACGACTCTTAGCCATCTCCACTTGCTCGACTGGGTCGACATCTTTTTACGGTCAACTTTTCGTAATATTATTTTGCATTTATTTGCACAAAGTTGATTTTTCGCTGATTTCTTTGTTTTTTTTTTTTTTTTTTTTGCTGACTGGCAGCCAAATTACAATATTGTAGCTGTCCCGCTGCTTGCCCTTGGTTTTCGGTCCTTGGCTCTTGGCTGAAAACCAAAACCAGACCCAAAAGCAGCATGAGCAAGATGAAAGTAAATAAAACATTTTTTGTGCACCAAAAATAAAATTACGTAATTGAGTGCTTGACTTTTGGTAGCTACGATGCCGAATAAAAGTTACCAACGAGTTGAATAAATATCAGTTTCATAGCTTTCTATGTAAGCAGAATTCTCAGACTTTTATCCATCTGTAGGCGGTAGAGCATAAAAGTTGCGTAAATAAGTAAAGAAATTACATTTGAGTGCTCTCGATATCCAAACCACAGTGCGTTAAATTATAAGACATGCGGTTTTTAGAGGTGCTCAATAAGCCAACATATATCTTAATATATACAGGGTGCTCTAGAAATCGCTTTAGAAATTGACAGGATTTAAAAATCAATTTGATCAGAAAGTTGTACTGAGCGTTAAAACTCCGAGCGATTTAACTTTTCTAGCAATTTTCCACTTTTTTAAGTCTATCCTTGCAAAACATTAAATTTTTATGTTTTCTAATAAAAAAATTGTGAAAAATTTACTTTTTTTATATTACATAATATATAGTTTATTACATTATCAGGGGTGTCACAGAAATCTCTACCAACCAAATTCCAACTCGGAAACAATTGTTACTTTGATGGAAGGTTTAAAAAAATTAACATTCTTAGACATTTTGGGCAACAATATAATTCTTTTTTTAACATCAATAATGCAATTTTTTTATTTTCCGCACATTACAATTTTTATATTTACATCGCGTTGTAAGCATTTTATAATCCGTCTCGAAAAATGTGGCTAACGAGTAATTTTCAGTCTAATATCTGTTATTTTTTTATATTCACCTTAAACATGTAATTATTTTGTAATAGATTATTTTGTATAAAACTATAAAATTTGTCGGAAATTGATCAAAAGAAGCCAACTGAAATTTTTGTATTCGATATCTACTATATGTAGTATCCTATAAAATTCCTTCTATTTCAGAGTTGTCCGTCAGGCCTTTTCCTTCTCTACTTTCGAAAAATCCTTACGATAATTGTTTTCTAGGCCTGTTCTAGATTTCACATCTGAAAAATCCTCACTGATGTAAATTCCCCTCTGTTTTTCCTCTGTTACCTTCCGAGCGAATACTTACGGGATCATTAAGCCTTCATTAGACTTTTGAATTCAGATTCGTAAAAACAGAAATTATATTCAATTTATTGTAATTTTATAATATCGGTTACAATACGTAATTCGCTGAAAACACTTAGTAAGACTATTTGTCAAATATTAACAACACTGCCACAGAAAGCTAACTGGAGTTGAAAATATTTAATTATTAATAATTGTCATTTGTCGCCGTAAATTAATTGCATTTAATTAGTACTCCATTAATATCAATAGGTGAAAAACTGCAGCGGGTCTGAATTTTCCAAAAGGAAGCCAATGGAAGTCCTCAAAGTAAGAAGGGAAGCTCGAGTATGTTAAAGAGAAATCCGAAAACGTTATTAGATTCACATCCGATTGAAATCTCTCAAAGTCGGTAACGCGTAAGATGAGGGAGCCTTCTTATTTTATGACCTTTCGAAACTGGCCGAAGGAAGAGGGCTCTCTTTATCAGAGTCTCTTTCAAGGTCAAATGAAAGCATTTCTTAAACTGTGAGTCGACCACCTAATTTACTTGATAATTTATAAGGTTCAGTACCACTTTTACATCAATATTAAGTGAATTATTTTGAGGTCTGTAATTTTTTTAGAATTCAAAGCACATTTTTTATAACCCTATTAATATGTACATATAAGTATTTATATTTCAGGGTATTTATATTCAAGGTCTCATTGTAAAGATGAAGCCCAATTGGCTTTTAGTTCGCAAGAAGAATGCAAACTTCTTTTGCCATTAACAGATTATTAAAAGGTTCTCATTGAGTTAAACGTGCGATAAGAAGTAAACCTAATAAGAAAAATTACCCATTTAGTTTTCAAAGGTTATTGTATTTTGTATGTAAAAAAACGTTAGCTAAGTGTGTCGTGATTGTTGGTTTAAAGTAAATACATACAGAAATGGGCTTAGGCGGACGTTTTCTGGCAATTTTTGTAAAATCGGATAATAAGCTTGGGAGTTATTAGACATTAAAGCTGGAATTTGGAGAAAGGGGCTGCAAAGGCGTGCTGTAAAGCTGCTTATAGCCGGCCGGGTCGCGGGTTCGAATTCTGTCTCAGGCATATAAGAACCCGCCGTATAAGCTGACCACTAATCGTTCAACATGAAGGCTTTCGTGGTCTTGGCCGCAGGTGTACCCAACATCCAGGGTCGCATTACCAACGGCAAGGACGCGGCGGGGAACCAGTTTCCCTACCAGATGGGATGCAACTTCACCGGCTCCAGTGGCAGCTGGTGGTGCGGTGGCTCCCTCATCTCCAATACCTGGGTGGTGACCGTTGCCCACTGCACAGACGGGTAAGGACTTATTATGTCCAGCTCCAGCTTCATGCAGCACGCCAACTACAACTCCAAGACACTGAACAACGACATCTCCCTGTTCACGATCCCTTATGTCACCTTCACGGCCGCCATCAACAAGATCGCTCTGCACGCCATCGCCAGCAGATACTCAACCTACGCCGGAGAGACCACCGTCGCCTCTGGATGGGGAAAAATACATTTCAGTTTTCTTTTTTGAGTATCTCACAGCTCAAACGAACACATTTCCCTATATGTGACTTGGGGTTCTTGGATCGATATCAAGACTTGGAAAGTACCTTAAAAGTATTTTCAATAATAATATCAGCCTAACACATTTAAAAGCTCATCTTAGGTGTTTAGACAAATTGTTAAGTTTTAGTAGTTGCCTTAATCTTACGTGCTCTAAAAATTTTAGTGAACTCGGACGTTAAACATCGGAGTTATGCAAAAAACCAGTTTCCAGTTGCTCAACACCTTCCTAGCAACATCTGTATTTGTTGGGTGTTTCTCAACATGTTGCTAGCAACACTTTCTTCATTTGTCAGCATTTCCTTATGCCTTCCGTGAAGTGAAGGTGGCCATAGCTTCTCTACTTGATCTAGTTTGAAATTGTGAAAATAAAGCACTAAGTACATCATTTTTATTGGGTGTTTATTAATTATTATTCACTGTATATATTTGTTAATTTATTCTAATTTGTACATGGAAAATATGAGTGGGTATCCACACCTTTCATCAGAAAACGAGTTTTCTTCACAAATTGGTTCATTACTCTCTCAGATATCTTAAAGGTACAATAAAAGAGTGTATTATTTAAATAGTCTAATCTAATATATTTCTAGCACTCTAAGTAAATTGCTCCTAAATATAAACATAAAGTATATTCTTTCAAAATGCTGCAGTATGGGTGAACTTGGGGCTGGTACGGACTGTAGCCCCCTTAGTAGTAATTCCTCATTAACCAAGATCATTTTGAAACCAGGAGTCAAGGACAACTCATCCACCTGATAAGCCACAGTTCCAGGAATGACTTCCTCTATGAACTTCGTTGGTTCTTAAAAAATAAAACAAAGTCCACAATGATTTTTCATATTTAATGAATAGGTTACATAAAGTGGCTAGTTACCTTTCTTTATAATATTTCTATATATTATTGCAAATATCATCTTTCAGTTATTATTATTGTGATGTCTTACAATATTTAACTCAGATAAAAGCAAATTGTATAAAGACTATCTTTATGTGATTGTTAGGGTAAATATAAGATACTTGCTCACCCATAAATAATAAAATATTATCTTTAATACTTTTGAATCATAGAAAATAAGTTTGAGGGAAGTAAAATGACTTAGATAAGATAAAAGAGTGCGAAAAAAAAGCTTCAGTCGCTTAATATTAAATCATGATTTATAATCCTCCATCGATAATCGATCGGGGATTCGCCCATTAGGTCACTGGCGATAAGCTCTGCAGGAGC